>CAJNSZ010001221.1:0-32256 GCA_905329745.1 Rotaria sp. Silwood2 | reverse complement strand
TAAATCCATTTAGTATTAAGTTGTGTTATTTGCATTGTGTAAGAAATCTTATATGTTATTTTTCTTTTGTACAACTTTTCCAAAAGGTATGGAATGATGTAAATTCTCTTTCTGCAAATGTGGGTGTGGGTGTGGGTATGGGTGTGGGTGTGGGTGTGGGTGTGGGTGTGGGTGTGGGTATGGGTTGAAGAGGAGAACAATATCCACACCCACACCCACCTCACGGAAGCTAGAGTGGGTCATTAATCCTTTTCATATGAGCTGTTTCATAGTTTCCTAGGGTTATCTGGTGTACATTCAAAGATCCTCAAGGCAAGTCCTAAGAAGGCACCCATAAGTTATCATTACGTCTCTGATGGAATACTCTTGAAATCTCAACATCTATCCAATATAGATACGATCAGTAGCCACGGACTATTCTATGGAGTAATTGTAACTCCTCGAGGGCTTTCCTATGAGGTAAGCATGAATCTTCATGATTTATCCTATGAAGGTGCCAATTAGTTGGCATCGACTTTGCTGTGGAGTGTCCATAAGTCATCAAGGCCTAATCTATGCAGATACCTATAAATCCTGAAGGACTATTTTATGGAGTATGTATAAGTCCTTAATGCTATCCTATGGGGTACCTATAAGTCGTCATCGCCTTTTCTGTGGAAGTATCTATCAGCCCTTATGGCAGTTTGTATAGTGGTATCTATAAGACTCCAAGGCCTCTTCCATGTAGGCACCCATAAATCTTCAAGACCTATCTATGAGGTACCCATCTGAGCTTATAAGGCAAGGAGGAAACAACGTACTCTCGTACTTTTGTACTCTACAGAGTCCATGGACTTTTATTGGACTTCGTGTACTCTGACTGGACTTTCATGGACTCTGAGTACAGAGAGTCCAAAGGAAAACGCTGTACTCTTGGACTTTCCGGACTCTCAGGGCAGTTTCAGAGTCCCTGAAGTACTCAAAGTACAGATAGAGTCCACAAAGTACCAACTGAGTCCGCGAAGTCCATGAAGTACAAGAAGTCCAATCATCGGGACAACAATGCGATTTTTCGTTCATTCTTGATGTACTTGCGCTGGACTCTGTACTCTGCTGAACTTTCGTGGACTCGACTGGACTCCGTGTACTCCAATGGACTCTGTGAACCCCAGTGGACTCTGTGTACTCTAAGAGTACAGGAGTACGTCGTTTCCCCCTTGGCTTAAGGGCTATACTATGAGCGTATATATAAATCCTGCAGATCTATCCTATGCCTGTACATATAAGTCTTCAATGTCAAATCTATGTAAGTACTTCTAATTCCTCGAGGGATAACGTATGGGGCATCTATCAGTTCTCATCGCCCATTTTATCAAGATGCGGGTGTGGGTGTGGGTGTGGTTGTCGGTGTGGATGTGGGTGTGTGGGTGTGGGTGAGTGCCTGTGGTTAAGGGTGTGAGTGTTATTCTTTCACACACCCACACCCAATGAATTTATTTTTTCTAAGTTCTAATTGATTCCTTATTGAATCGAGCAACTGTGTTGTTGTTCATCGATATACGATGAATATTGAAGATCAATATACACAGTTATGTCTAGAATAGTTGCAGTTCTTCATGATAATCACCTTTTCTTTTTTGTCAAGTAGAGATGCTGAGAAAAAATACAGAACAATATGTCGGTAAAGAAGTGTCGGATCATTCAAGTAAATTAGTGCTGTCATTTTTAACGATGACAATTCGTCTTTAGGACAATTTCCTAGTGAATGTGTCAGTTTCGTAAAGTAAGTTATTTCATGTGTTTCTCTTATTGATCCTATCGAAAATGATGTGCATGTAGAATTTGTACACGCGATACACGACCTGCCAGTCAATGGGTTCAAGGAGAGAAGGTAGGATAAATCCTTGCATCATAAGATTTCTTCTCAGAATGAATCAATACTTCTATTCCTTGCGAGTTTAGGTTCGAAATGCAAAGTATCCATCTGGGACACCGATTGCAACTTTTTCTGATGGTGAATATTCTGGTCATGCTGCAATTTACATAAGTCAAGATGACGATCGTATCGAGGTTTGGAATCAGGTATTGATATGAGTGGACAAGCATCTGAACATTCGTTTATTGTCTATTTCTCATAGTGGAAGAACCATCCTGTCTCAAAACAATTCACACGTTGGTATGGCAAGGAAATTTCCAACAATGATGATTCCTTCTACGCCATCGATTGAGTATTGTTAGCGTATTAATACTTCTCTAAATTTGCCTTTCAGTATCTGTTTATGATAATAAATCAAGATAAATACTACCTTCCACAGTACTTTCAATCGTCATAACTTCTCGCTTGATTGTTTCATCAAAGATATATTACATCTGACGTAGTTTAGCATGAGAGATGGAGGCTGCTAGAAATGATTTGTTATTCATAAGTCGTTTGATATCCAGTGGCTCTTGAGTATAATGAATTTCTTCAGTAACGATAATTGCAAAGTTATGCGTTTCATCGTACTAGTTTCTGGATTCTGCCAAACTCAGTCTTTTGCATTTGATATAGAGTATCTCAATTTCTTTCTTTGCAAAGCAGCGAAGCTCATACAGATGATGGCTACAATAATAATCATATGTAAGGGATAAAATTGATTTCGTCGAATCCCATAAACAGATACGGAGGTGTGGGTGTAAATGTTGTTTTCTCTTTAATCAAACTCACTCCCACGCACACACACACCCACGTTCACATCTCCACCCACACCCTCAATTAAAGTTCGCGTGATCGAACAGAGTCAAATTCGGCAGCGAAGAAATTTCAGACTCTAAATTCAGGTAAGGCTCAAGTCTAACGAGCCTACAAGCTGCGCCACCTATGAAATGTGAATTGGATGCGGGTAGTCTTTTGAGGCACATCAACACGCCACATCCACACCCACATCATCGGGAATTGCTGAAATTTTCACTTATTTTCAGAGTATCACCCTCTTTTTATTATGTAAATATTTATATAGAGTCATCAGATTTATGTTGGAGTTTTCAGTACTTACTGAAACTGCTTGGTAATTTCTGACATTTCCTGGAAATTTCCAATTATTTTAAGGGTAAAGTCTTCTATTTAATTATAATATAAATATTTATTTAGCGTCATAAGATTTAGATTGGTAAGTTTTAAAAATTACTGAAATTTCTGGATTTCTATGGAGAAACCCCTCTTTCAGTTTTCTATTGGTTATAGGACTACGATGTAAGCGTCTGTTAATTGAAAATTGACCGTTTCGAAAATCTTTATATACATGCAGGTAGGAGAAATTGATTTACCTATGTCAACATTTTGATGTTGCACAAATACAGCGTCGTTTTTTATTGTTGTTATAGAAGGCGAGTAGTTGCAATAGCCTGAATGGTCTCTTTTGCTCTGTTCTTCGCTCGAGATGATGAAGAAATGTATTAAGAGAAGTTTATCGCAGCTTGAAAGACAGAAAAATGTATTCAACCACCTTATCAAAAAACGCACATGCAGGTAAGCGATATCCAACATTCATAGTCAGACAAAGTTGATAAAAAAACTGCAGTTAAACCCTTTGAAATGTGAACGTTTTACATTTTCAAGAAACCTTTTTTGGAAAAGAAAGCAAGTCTGATGACGATTATTCTCACAAGCCTGTTTTTTACAAAAATTTAAATTGCCTTTTCATCTTATTGTCTACATAACAAGAATACATTTTAACGCATTAAAATAAGCCTTGTCTGACTGAGTGCTGTGTATCTTGTATGATTTTTGCCAGTAAGGAATAACTAAATATCAAGGCAAATATGATCACATATATTCTACCTGAACTAAGGTACAGTGAATAGGCTGATTCTACATTTTCAGTGTAGGTGTGGCTTAAGAGAACATCCACACACGAATAGTGAATCGGTTAATAATCCGACGGTATAAAGAAGAAAATTTCCAACAATGCTTCAACGATAAAAGTCATTTCGTGTTGATGATGGTCACCCCATCAAAGTCATATGAGTAGTGGTTCGTCTACGCACTTCACTTCATGCGCGATTAATATTTCTTTGTTAAAATTGTCAACTCAACAAGTAGCAGAAGCACAAGAGAGAAGTAGCTTACAGCAGTTTGACAGTTGCGTCACAATCCACACAACATGACTTTTACCGTTTCAAGTGTTATAAAACTTTTTCATGTCCATTGTCGGATTGCACAGTTCCTTGGCAGACAAGCTACCCTGAAAATAGTAGGTCATTTAGCAAATGGAGAGAAAAGCTAGATATTTTGTAGAATAGTATTAGATGATGATAATTTAATGCTGATAGATTAATGTAACGGAAGTCTTCTCAGAATGGTATTTTCATATTCTAAATCTAATAGCACTAAAAACTGAAACATGGAAAGGTCTCTGATTGAAGTTTTTGTATTATCAAGTTCAGTCCGAAATACTGAGTTTCTCTGAAGTTATGGCATTATCAATGTTTCCAAAAAACCGTAAGACTTCATTTTAATCTCGAGATATCGATGGCGTGGAATGAGTGTGGGTAGCATTTATCCATATCCACATCCACATCAATATTATGGAAGATCTTAAAATGACTTTCACGTAGAAAACGACAAAAAATGACTCTGTATTCTTCCGTAAAACTAGTGTATCTTGATCAGGAAACATTGTAGAAAATTTGTCGTCCTATCAGCTTACACAGTTAAAATAAATTATCGTGACAGACTTCTATATGATGAGAACCTAGATTTTTGATTTTCTAAAATTTCTTTCGTCGGCAGCAGAATAATTTTCATGTATTTTCTCGGATCCTTGTAGGAAGCACTCTTTATGCTAGAGTAATCCACGCATTCGTGCCATCAGCCGTTCACATTTAACTAGGTAAGTCGTGGACTAGCCTTGCTGAAGCATAAGTGCACCCAGCAGATATATTCTTATGAGTGACAAATATCGATGAAACTACTTATTTTGTTGGAAGGAGTTGAGTAATGAGAGAAAACCATTTTTGTGACAAGAAACATTCGAATCATATTTCTTTGAAAAACTCTGTTAGCGCAATCCCTGCGGGATTACAATATGAAACATGATGTAGCTGTTGTTACTGATAACGAGAATATTTTTTCAACCAATCCACTTTGTGACGCATTTCTTCATCATCCTTTACTTGAGATGTTAGTCATGTATGATCGCTAATCGTGCATCAAAAACGTTGGTGGCGAACACGTGATTCATTGTACAAGGTATATCCTTCAATACCCATTGTATTAACTACTCCTTAATTATTTATCAGGATACTATTAGCATGTTACTATTTAATTATTAATTAGCTAATTAAATAAGACTTCTGTCGCGGTCTGGAGGAGGATTGCAAATTTTCTATTCTATACACATCAACACTTCTTGTAGATTGTGTTTCATAAATTTCATGCTACTCTCGTATTCGCTTGAAGAGGCTCTTCCTGATTTCATAAGATGTTAGAGTTCAATACTCTGGCATTCTCAATACTATCATCGCACTGATCAAACTAAAGTGGACACCTAAGTCTTTCGATAAGTTCTCAAAACTGTTGTTTTTTATCTTCTTATTACGTGTCACAGATATATTCGTAATTACTCTATTGCTCTTCAAAGCATCGTCTGAAAATGATAAGAGATAGATGAAAAAGTTTGTATTGTGTTCCAAGTAATTTAGTATCCTTGTAGCATAAATTAGTTGATATAAGTACTAGTTTTAAAAATATTTTAAATTCGATTTCTGTTCTTGTGTGATTCACTGCCAGGTAACAGGTCTGCAGTTATAATGACAACATAATTGACGATGGTCGTGTATTAGAATTGTTAGTTTTGTAGGTCAAATTTTCTAGAAAGTTAATCATTCTCGTCGAGAGCCTGGACATCATTCCAAGCACTCTCCACTAGTCTCAGATATTCCCAATCAGAGTATTTGACTACGCTGAATCTCAAAATACTGTGAGCTTAGAATATCTAAAAGAAATGTAAGTACCGCTGTTATTTCCCTAAGAACAAATATTTTGAATCTTTCCATTTTAAGTTCATATTGTAGAGGAACTGACTATTAACCTGATCATAAAATTCTTCGCAGTCACTTACCTTGCTTGAAAACACTTGACAATAGTAGAGAGTTGTTGGATCGATGCTGAATCTCTCGACGAGCACTTGCACAGCAGACCAACAAATTAAATGCAAAATCGTCGCCAATTGTATCATCATTACAACAGCAGACCTATTAAAAAACAGCAAAGTAACAAAACTAGAAATCGAGTTTAAAATATCATTGAAACTGCGATGTTAACTCATTTTTGCTGCGAGGTCGATAAATTACTTGAGATAACCTTGAAGGCAGGTACAATGATTCACTACATAACTATGATATACAACTATGAGATAAAAACACAATGGTGTAGAGATTTTAATGAAAAAAGTAAGCTTTCGATTGGTTTTAATCATAGGGATAGATCGAGAATAAAAGGATGTGGTAAGCAGTGAAAAGAAAAATTATGTGTCACTCGACTTCGATACTGTAGAATCTTACGTTGACGGTGGAAATCTATTATTCGCCTAATGCATAAAAATAAAAATACTGATACAAGAAAGATGAAATTGTGCTTTTCATTCCTGTTCTTTTTAGAAATAAAGTGAATCGCTCGACAACAAAACATAAAAAATCATCAGTTCATTAAAATGAGCAGCTCAGGTGAACGTTTCACAGATGTTGAACTGGAAAATAAACGCCTGCCAGCATGTTACGGTTACATTACATATGCAGCATTGCCTCTTGAAGAAGCTATGGATAACTTGCATGATCTTCTACCAGAAATTATTCGATTCGTTAAATATGCCAAAAAACATTGTACATATCCGAATAAGCACAATTTAACCAAAGATGAAGCTGCCGCAGTTTATCTTTATACCATGGAAATGTCAGAAGATGGATCTGTCTATCGTATTTTAAATCAAGCACTTCGCGCTGAGGACCGAACCAAAGTTCGTCCATGGTTTCCATATTTAAAGCTTTTGGATTCTGCAGCGTCTAAACTGTCAGATTTTAAAGGTATTATCTGGCGCGGAGTCAATAAAGATGTGAGTGGGGCGTTCAGAAAAGGTCAAAGAGTAACTTGGTGGAGTGTCAGTTCATGTTCAACATCTGTTGATGTTGTTTCATCGTTTCTTGACAAAGCTCAGAGCACATTATTCAGTATTGAATGTTTCACTGGAAAATCCATAACAGCATACACATGTTTCCCCAACGAAAATGAAGTTATTCTGATGCCGGGTACAATGTTTAAAGTTGTATCAGATCCTTTACATCATCATGGCGGGTTACATATCATACATTTGAAAGAAATTACTGATGATGGTGACGGTGACGACGACAAAGAAGAAGGAGCCATTAAATCAGTAACTTCATGTGCTGCAACTGCTACATCTGAAACAAAGAAATCCAACCATACGAGTTTAGGTAAGAAATAAAAGATTTAGGTTACTCCTCTCAGACGTGGATAAAGCAATTACAATATCTCTATGAGCATCTCGTTTTCTTTCTGAGACTTCTCGACAGCAGCAAGTAAGAGACTTTGAAACTTTTAGAAGTAGGTTGGTGTCAGACAGTGAATTGGAGTCCACATTTCGCCTTTTCTATCTAGTTCTTTAAGGTCGATGAAGCTGAATTTCAATTCATCGATAGTGTAATTTATTTGAAATGCAATTTTTTTTTCGTCATGCCAATGAGAAATACCAATGGTCCTCATGACACTAGACATAAGATTTTATCAGAAATGCGAGCGATCATCAATATATGTGAACCGAGATTGAATCAAGATTGCATTATTCCTAATTGAAAACACTTTAATAATCCTTTTGAATTTCTAGTTACATGTCAAAGCATTTTCTTCGATTTAGATCTATTCGTTAATCATTTGGCCAGGTCTTGAATTAGTTAAAACTCCAATGAATCTTTTCACTCCAAAATAAAACTTGTACGTAGAATACTCATCTTTTGCGATAATTTTCTTTTACTCAAGTACTTTGGTGTTTTTGTTTGAATATGACACTATTTTGTCTGGTTTTTTATATAACAAATATTTGTGGAAAAAGTCAGTGTTGGCTTATAACCATTTGAGGAGTTTCAAACCGAGCCATAGCTAATTTGGAGTTCGATTTTAACTTTCCTCTCCTCACCTCGCCTCCTCCCACACCCTGACAGTTTTACAAAGGCCATCAATAAAGTAACCACAGAAATAAAGTATGCACAGATGCATTATGCAGACTAATTTTTAAGCAGACTACTTGGATCACTGCAAAGGGGCCATTGAAACGAAGGCGAGGATCAAACTACTTCTAAAACCCAGTTTTTTTTCTTATTTTTGGCAATGGTGATTAGGCAAACATACAGTTCAGAGGTCCAAACAGGCCACGAGGCCTGCCAACCTGCCTGGACCCGCCTGCCTGTGACAGGCACAGGCCACAATTTTGAGACCTGCACCTGTCACAGACAGGTCAGGCAGGCCGCTTGAAAATGACAGGCCGCCTGGCCTGTCTACTTTTTCTTCGAAATCGAAGTTTCATCTGAGAATTTCATGATTTTTTTAGCAAATAGATACAACCTTCATTAGTTTTCAAAAAATCACATTTAAGCGCGGTGAATCAGGCAAATACTGCGGAATGAGTATTAAAGATACTTATAGGAGATCAATACCCTTACCATTCTGAAGACAAGATGAGCACAAATTTTCATAGTTATCATTATCTACTTGTCATGTTTCTCAATTTTAGTTAAATTAAATAATTCTAAATCCTTTTTTCTTTTGCAGATTTACCACTGATTGAATTCTGTTTCTCTCTTGATCCCGATACTTTGAGTGACATTGTGATCTGGCATAAGAAATTCAATGAAAATATTTTTGAACAAAAATCAGATATCTTCCACAAGTTGCCTATCTTAGCATTGTTTTTATTTTGTCTACGTATCACCAATGTTCAGTTCGTAAACTCTTAATCAGTAATGAAAATTTTCAACGTATGTGGGTACCTGTGAAATGTCAATACCCACAGACATCACCAACTCTGAAAAAGGATAGAGTTCTAAGTTGATATTATTTTCACATCCCTACTGCGTCGCGCGTTTTTTGATTCAGCTGAAGGATAGCCTTTCTTTTAGATACAGACAGCCATAATTAGTTCCAGTTTTACTTATACAAGGCCTTAGAAAATTAAAAATCGGATGGCCCAGAATACATAAATAGCTTTTTGGTGCGAAATTTTACTATTTATATACTGTTATTAATTGTCATCTAACTTCATGTTGAAAGATATATATACCGTAATATTCTCTTCAAACATTCTATATAATGTTTTATTACAAAGTATGACAAGAGAAAGCTACACGAAAAATATTCAAGGTCTTCGAAGCTACCAGCTTTCTAAAGCACGGTATAGCATTCCTTAATTTTTGCTAAGCAGTGACAAAAGTATGAGCATATATGAAATTAAATTTTCTGATGCTGTGACGAATGCAGCTCTAGTCTTTATAAAAGAAATGATGCAAACAGTTGATTCTAGGTTCAGTAACATCATACATTTTTAATCAATTAGAAATCGATAATGAATTGACTTTGATTTGTTTTTATTGTAATCGATTCGCTACCAATTGACAATCGATAAAAGAATAACGATTTTAGTCACTTAAAATGGATCTTTTCTAACTTTTACATGAATTAATTTTTATATGAAAGTGTGTCCGCAGTTTTTACAGATAGGCATTGTAGCTGTCTCTTTAATGAAGTTACTTGCTTATTCAGAACGATGCCAATTTTCGCCGAGCGATTTTGACTAGAAATCGTTCGTTCTTTCGAGAAAGCGTTTTGTAAGTGAACTGAAAGCTATGCTTTTTTATACTCCGACTAACTAGAAGTATCTTTGGAAATGAAGTCTTTGTTCTACCCTTAGTTTCACATGCTCTCAATTATAAAGAAGCATGATACCTTTGTTTAATTGGAAATCTGACAATTCTCATGGACTTTTCAATTAGAGACTTTTCAACGTAGTGATGTAGATTGAATTAAGTGACTAATACAACTTTTTATGACGATTATTACTTCTATCTATGGTACTTTTATCATGATATTGACGTGAAAAAAATACATAGGCCTAGACAGGCAGGCCTAAGAAAATGACAGGCAGGTAGGCCAGACCGAGGAAATCAGAGAACAGGCACAGGCAGGCTAGGAGGGATGTACGCCTGTCACAGGCAGGCCAGGCCTTCAAAAAGTGGGCCTGTTTGAACCTCTGATACAGTCTATTTGTTTCTATTACCTTTAATAAAAAAGCAGGAAAACTATTTATTAAAAGTCAAAACATTCGAAATTTTCGGAATATATGTAACTCATTAATAGGAATTCACGTCAATTTATGGAACATAGCAGCAAGTTTTCTAGATTCTTAATAATTGTAAATAGAAGAAATTATATTTAAACTTAAATGTTTCTGATTTTTTTTTGAAAACTTACCGATTTTGTGAATGATATTTTAAGAGACGAACTCATGAAGAACACTGTTCTTTTTCTCAATCAATAGTTCATGGAGTTTACTAAAAGTACATGTTGTAAAAGTTTTCGAATCTATGCTTTCTTCATTTTGTGCAGTAGCTCTACATATAATCTTTTCAGTAATTATGAGAAGAGTGAGACGTAAAGAGTCAAATAGGGTGTACGAATAAATAAATAAATGTACTTTTTCTTAAATGTGCATCAAATGAACTCATTATAGGGTCTGCAATGGCTGTTTCCTAGTATCCTCTACTCATATCTTGAACATATGACTGAAACGCTGGATGTTCAGTCGGATCATACGAAGATTATAAACAAACACAATTCTATGAGTTTCAAATTTTATCACCCTCCAGAACTGCGTTTAGAAGTTTTTTCTTTAGTATATTCTGAACAAGTCTGTATTCTAAACGAGAATTTGATAACTTTTTGCCTCTAAAATGGATGTTTGTTTCTAAAAATAGCCGACTTTTCCTAGTGAAACGTCAGCAGCAGTGATCACAGGATTAGTTGCCACATGTAATTATAGGTGACAGCTCCGAGTCTCCACCCATCTAATTGATCACCTGACTAGCGAACAGATGCTTCCTCGAAAGGAGCTTACAGGGCCCTGTCAAGATCCTATCAGAATCTGAGTTCAAGGATGCTACACCCGTGAACATATATAATATTTGTTTTCTGAATTGTGCACGCTTATTCCTACTCCACTACACCGTGATGTTAACTTGAAGTTCGTCGATATTTGACAAGATTTGGTATCAAAAGTATAAGGAGGGCCACATGCGTCATTGGTATAATTCTCTTATTTTCAAACCTTATTACACGAAAATTAATGCTGTAAAATTTGAAGAGAATAGCATTGAAACAAAGAGACAAGACTCGGATCCAAAGTTGATCAGATCCTGACAACTTAGGATCCTGAATGATGACTCTAGGAATTTCCTAAGAAGGACTGCGATTGTTAAGAATTGCACAATTTACCTATTGCATTTTTTTAAAGAAACAAGAGATATACTATATAATGTGCACATCTAGTTTCAGAGCACCCTATGTCTCTGTGAACAGAAGCACTTTGTAGCTGCCCAAATGTTGCTTAAAGTTTTTAGCTAGGGAATTGTGAATGGTATATTCTAAAAAGACTAGAAATGACAAGCCTTGCTCGTTGACATTTGTTATTAGAAACATCCCAGAAATAGATAGCAGCATATAATTTCAACGTCAGTTTGTTCTTTAAATACCGTTTCAAACCTAACATTGGCCGTTGAGTTAAGATTATCCTGTTTTCTTGACACTCATTCGGTTCATCACCAGATTTCCATCGAATAATAAGATGATACTTATATCATTGCTAATATGAATTCGTACATATCACTATGAGACTATTTTCCCATCGTTGAGATTCTTCTTGGTCAAGCCACGCCACAGCTATTGTCACGGTTGTATCGAAAAGTACATCAGCTCTATCAAAATCTCAATCTGCGTCGAAATCAAGTATGCTGCTCTGAATACAAGATTATTCTCTCGTAAAAAAGACTCCTCGAGTCCTGTAATTCAAGAGCTCCTAGATAATAGACAATATCTTCCTAGGATCCACTAATTGATACCATAAGGAAAGCGTTCAATCTCACTGTCAGAACATACTCATTCCTCTTGAACAAATGATAAGTGTAAATGAAATGAAATTACATACTCGTGCCCTCTGGGGCATTCCAGATAGTTTCACCCGATTCCACAAAGTTGTAAAGGAAAAGCACGAAATTTCTGAGACAGAACACTAAGTCCCATAATATTCAAATAAATACAGTAATAGTTTCATCGAATGCAGCAAGACTCCTATTCAGTTTCGAAAAAACTCTAAAGCATAAGAGAACTCTATCGATATTTGGAAAATTCTGCGAAACTGACGAAGTTTGAACTATACTTTGGAGAACTACGGAAAATCATCGGAAGAGTTTGTTGAAATTTCGAATGTAATCGCTGAATATTTCATCGAAATTTGACAAAACTACCAAAGATTGCTTAAAAATTCCATAAACTCAACACAATAGCGGTAAACAAGAAAGTTCTCTGAAACTTTCATTAAACTTCATGAGATAATCAGACACATGCTGAGATTATTGCAAAACTCTTTTCACAAAACAGAATTCAAGAGACACTTTCTGGTCCATTGGGTGCCTCTCAGAGGACTCAATTGCAATTAATGTGAATGAAATTTCTATCCTGTATTTTATACTTGAAAACATAAGAGTTTTGAAGTTAGTTTAGATTTGAATGAACGGTCTCAGCAGACGGGTATTCAATATCGAACCAATATTCATAATATTTCACCCAGATTATTTCTAATCTAGATAGAGCGCAAAATCCCATATATGTCAAACTTGAAATTTCAGTTGAAAGTTGAAATTTCAATTGAATTCAAGTTTCAAGTTTGACACTACTGGAATTAATGAAAATGCTTTTACAAAAACAATTCGACAAATCGAACAAAATTCATGAAGACTGTGAGAAATAGGAAAGAAAATCGCCCTAAGACAGAGAAAACTGATTCATAGAAACTTCGGATGATTCGCGAAATTTGTACAAGATTTCAAAACGTTTCAGAAAAATCTTAACCGAATTCCATAAAAATTCTACTAGTATATACTGAAATTCATTGAGAACCTCTTTTCTTTCTCTGTGCAGCTCTCATCCCGAATATTTCCCAAAATTCCAGATGGGTACAGAATGGAGTGACCATCACTGCAGGCAATGGAGAAGGTCTAGAAGACGATCAACTCAATTTGCCTATGGGTATCTACGTGGATGATGATCAAACTATTTACATTGCTGACGCCAATTATCACCGTATTGTGAAATGGAAGTGTAATACAACGAATGTTCAAGTAGTAGCTGGTGGCAACGGACAAGGAAATCGAGTTGATCAGTTGAATCATCCAACGGATGTGATTGTTGATAAAGAAACAGACAGTCTCATCATCTGCGATGAAAAAAACCGACGAGTGATGCGATGGTCTCGTCAGGATCGAATAAGTGGAGAAATTATGATCGACAACATCGATTGTTTCGGTCTCACGATGGACGATCAGAGATTTCTCTACGTCTCTGATCAGAGAAAACATGAAGTGAGACGATATCGAATGGGCGAGACAAATGGAATAGTGGTGGCAGGTGGTAATAAAAAAGGTGATCGTCTCGATCAACTCTACAATCCCACTTTCATCTTTGTCGATCGAGATTATTCTGTTTACGTCTCGGATTGGAATAATAATCGTGTGATGAAGTGGGAGAAAGATGCGAAAGAAGGAATTATTGTGGCTGGCGGTAAAGGTGAAGGAAATGCTCCGCATCAATTGTCATCTCCCAGAGGAGTGTTCGTCGATGCATTTGGCACAGTCTATGTAGCAGATTGGGGCAACGATCGAGTGATGCGTTGGTATAAAGGAGCGACACAGGGAAATGTAATTGTTGGTGGAAATGGTTCGGAAAAAGAAGCAAACCAGTTGAACTGCCCCATAGATTTGTCATTCGATCAACATGGAAATCTGTATGTTGTTGACTATTACAATCGGCGAGTTCAACGATTCTCGATTGAACAATGACTTTGTTTATTTGTTTTTGTGTTCAACAAACAAATTAATGTTGTTTTTTTATTTCTTTCGTGGGTTGTAAGAAAGTTTCTTGTTTGTAAAATATTCTTCTTACAAAGTTGTCGCTTCTGAATACAGATTTACATGTTCGCATGCGTGCTCTACCCAAGATCGTAGCCGATGGTGGAGAGAGTGGGTACGCGGCTACAAGACATATTAAAATAGTTGCAGTTTTAAAGAGTAATTTATTTTATTTTGAGCTGAAAAATCTATATGAGGCTATGCACTAAAAAAAAAGAGTAGAATGATAAACTTTTAAAACGTTTATCAGGATACAACGGATAATATACCCTTTTCTACCGTTTATCAGAATGTGGTAAACCCTTTGATCTATCCCCAAAAATAATGCAAAAGAACGGTTTATCAACCTAAAATACCCGTTATGAAAGGTTTATCAAAACGTTTCTAGGATTCAAAAATGGTTAAAGGGTATGTTATCCGTTGCATTCTCTTAAACCCTTTCAAAGGGTAGATCAAATTTAAAAACCAATTTATTTCAATACAGATACCCGTTTATAAGCGGGTAAATCATAACGAAATACCCTTGCACTACCTTTCGTAAAGCTGATAGTAAGCGTTTAGTAGCTTCATCAACTCGAAAGCGGTATGTCAATCGGCAGTTCAAAAGATTGATCAATTCCATCAACTATAGAAAGGGAGATCAAAAGGTAGTTCAGAAGGTTGATTATTTCCATCAACTATAAAGAGGTTGATCAATCTCATCAACTACACCATAAACAAATGAGAAGATAATAAACCCGTAAAGAGTTTATAAAAGGGTAGTTAGAAGGGTTTGCAGGTACTCTTAACGGCATCAAGAGTCTCCCAAAAGCAGGCAAAGGTGCTTCGGAGAGGGCTAATAATGGTTGCAAGCGCTAGGGGTGCTGGTTTAGCATTCGCACTGCATTAAAGTAATGCTAACACTAATACTCCTTTTATGGATCCTAAGACAAAAGTATTGCAATTTGTATTGACTGATATCATGCTGACATGGAGCCGGTATCTCTGACTAAGTTTAATACGTTTTGTGTTACAATGTTGACGCAAAAGCATTTTAGCTCCTATTAAGTTAACACTATATTGCATCAATTTAATAGGAGCTACAACGCTTTTGCATTAAAGTTATAACACAAAACGCATTGAACTTAAGGATATCGGCTCCGCTTCAGCATGATATCAGTCAATACAAATTGCAATACTTTTGTCTTAGGATCCATAAAAAAAGTATTAGTGTTAGCATTACTTTAATGCAATGCGAATGCTAAACCAGCATCCCTAGCAAACGCTTATAAACAGCTACTGACGACACACATGAACATAATCAAAACACTATAATTACTGACGAAGGTCGGACATAATGTTTCGCATCTTCAGAAAAATTAGAAGAGGATACCTGACAGACGCATATGGCGTAAGAAGCGCTACAAGACAAAGAAAATCTGACGCACTTCAAAATTTTTCCCGAACACTACTATGAAAAAGGCGATGTGAAACTAGAACCTGATTCAATGCTTTCATTTATATTTATCCATAGCATGACCTGACAACGGCTACATTCGAAAATAACCAAAAATGATCGAAATTTTAACCACCTATTTCATTTCCTGACACTATTTGGAGCTTCCAAACTGTTTGAATCCAAAGACAAAGGTGGAAAAAGATTTAACCAAAAAAATCTCATACTATTTCTCACAACACATGCTAAATAAAGATAAGAATATCTAATTGGTAAAAGAAAAACGCATAATATGAAAATATTTAGGGCGCATCAAAAGTAGTGGCGTCATCATCTTATTTCATTAATAGAAAGCTTCAATAGATATTATTTTTCTTACTTATTGATAGAGAAAACGACGCTCTATTTTTCTGTGACATTTGAACACCTTTCACTTGAAATCATAATAATAAAATTTGGACAAGAGCTGTTTTTGTGTGCAGCTTCAATAATATGAATGGCAGATTATGTGGCCACACTTTGCATGTTTTTCCATTCCAGTTTTCACTCACTTTATCGGTCTTATTAAAAAAGAAAATATACCATTAAATGTAGTGTAAAAAGCTCTGCAATTTTTACATAACAGTCTATTTTATATTTCAGATAAGGAACAAAAATTTCTCTTCGTATAAAAAAATGATTCTTTTCGGGATAGTCGGGTAGAATTTTACTTGTTTTGGAAACAAAAGTAAGCAATTAAAATAAGCTAGCTTACAAAGATTTTAACGCTTTTCACGCTGCATCTTTTGATGTATTGCTTTTTAAATAAAAGATATACGGTAATAAAACGATGAAATAAAAACATCAACTTATTTCTTAGCAAAAAAATATCGTTAAAGAAGGATCGAAAATTGATTGCTCAACATTTTGCTTATTATGAAAACAAAAAGTGGAGCTATATAAAATAAGCCGTCCTATGTAAACTTCAGAGCTTTTCACGCTTCATCTAGTGGTATATTTTAGTTTTTCGACGAAACCTATTAAGTAATTGAAAATAAGAATGCAAAGCATGGCCATTTATCCGACCTCACATACTGGTGAAGTTGTACACGAAAACAATTCTTATCGAAATGTTACTTTTATGATATTAATTGAAAAGTGACAAATAACGCAGAAAAATCGAGCATCGTTTTCTCTTTCACTACATAAAAAAAGAAAATCTATTCAAGCTTTCTATCAACGAAATAAGCTGATAAGGGTGCTACTTTTGGTATGTCTGAAGGATCTCATATAGATTCTCATAACAGATACTTAGTCAAGATTAAGAATCATGAGATAAAGAAGAAAAAAGCCGTAAGCCGATTATATTTTAGACTAAATTCTTGGAAAGAGATGAAGTGACTACTGCAACAGTTGAAATCCGAAAAAAGAAAAACAAATAAACTAACCTGTTTAATTGTATTGTTCATGGTATATTCCAATATTGTTTTAATGCCACACTTCATTCGATGTTTCATTCAAACAATTTTTGTGTCAAATCGCCAATTAATTTGTGTGTCACGTAATTCTGTTGGCATCAATCTGTTGACTGAATGGGTTCATACGAATTGGGGATGGAGAAAAGGGATCTATCTCGGTGTTTCCGCAAAATCTAAACTTTGTGATAAAATGAATAAATATAGTGAAGAATTAATATATGTTTAAAGCAAAGATATAGAGTACTCAGAAGAATCAAAAAGACTTAACCAGAACATTTAATTGACTTTCTCATCAAAGATCTTTTACGACGGTCACACTCTCTAACTGCAGAACAAAATAGAAAGAGCTGAACGAAAATATTTGGTTCTCTTTCTCAAGGAAGGTACTCAATACTGATTAAAATATCTAGCTAAGAAAGAGGGAGTAATACTTAAATGAAAATATTTAATACTTGTTTTCACAACAGATGCTCCATTATGATCAGAATAAGTAACTGAAGAAGAAGAAACAAGGCTTAACGAAAAATATTTCATTCTTGTTCATACGGAAGGTATTTAATCGAGGTCAAAATATTTAACTCAAAAGAAGAAGAAAGATTTAAATCAACTTATTTAGCTCTCTTTCTAGCGAAATATATTCAATAAACATCAGAATATGTAACTCACGAATAAGAAAAAACATTTAAACGAAAATATTTAATTATCATTCTCACAATGGATACTCAGTTATAATTACGATAAGCAACTGAAGAACAAAAGAAAAGGATTAAAGGAAAACATTTCATTCTCTTTCACAGGACAGATACTTAAGGGATATCAGACTAACTAACTGTAAAAAAAACAGGGAAAAGATGTAAATGAAAATACTTACTTATCTTTCTCACAATATATACTCAGTTATGATCACGATAAGTAACTAACGAAGAAGTGAAAGGACTTAAACGAATATATGTCATTCTTCTTCTCACAAAAGATACTCAAGGAAAATCAGACTAACTACCTGAAACAAAAGCGAAAAGATGTAAACAAAAATATTGGGTTCTCTTTCTCAAGAGAGATACACAATGAAGATAACAATAACTACATAGTTTGAAGAACGAGGAAGAAGATTTAAAAGAAAATACGAAATACTCGTTGCCATAATAGATAGTCAATCATAATCACAATCAGTAACTAAAGAAGAAGCAAAACATTTTATAAAAAACATTCGACTCTTTTTCGCTACAGATACTCAATAAATATGAGAATAATTAATGAAAGAAAAAGTGAAAATATTTACACGAATAAACTTGATTTTTTTTTCTCAAATCAGATATCCAGTTATGATTACAAGTAGGAACTAAATAAGATGGGAAATGAATTAAACGAAAACATTTTATCCTTCTTTTGTCACGAAAGATACTCAATTATGATGAAAATATCTAACTCAGAAGAAGGACAAAGGCCTAAACAAACATACTTGATTTCCTTTCTCATACTTAATATTCGAAGAAGATGAGATTAAAGAACTAAAAAGAAGATAGAATGCTTAAAGAAAAAGCTGTTAGCGCAATCCCTTGCGGGATTAAAAATGTGAAACACGATGCATCTATGGTTACTAATTAAATGGACTTCATTTTCTTCCAATTCTTTACAATAGATTTGTAGCTTATTGTTTATTTCATGCTTCAAAACTAGAGTTTCTCTGTAACAGTCTTTGATGGGTCTACAGGTTCTCTGTCACTGTCGGTGATGGGTCTCTAGAGTCCCTCTGTCACGGCCTGTAGGGAGTGGGTTCAAAATTTCTACTCTATACACTTCAACACTTCTTTCAGATCGTGTTTCACAAAATATTAATTCTTTTTATAGTAAAAGATATTCGATGAAGATCAGAATATCTAACTGAGTAAGAAGAAAGAAAACCACAACGAAAATATCTGCTTTTTCTTCACAATTAATACTGAATTATGATCAGAATAAAATACTGAAGAAGAGGAAAAAAGACTTGAAAGAAGATATTTCATTTTTAATGAACGATACTGTTATGTTCAGAATAACTGGCAGAGCAAAAAGGAGAAAGAGTTAAACGATGAAATTTTATTCTGTTTCTACCAACGCATTCAATAAAAATCAGAACATCGAATTGAGAAAGAATGAAAAGAGGGTAATGAAAATATTTCATATTTTTAGTCACAATAGATACTTAATAAAAGTGAGGATCACAAAATGAAGAGGTATGAAAAAGACGGCAGCTAATTATTTTTTAGCCGATGACTATTGGAAGATATTGAATGATCATTGGGCTAACTCAATTAGAAAAAGAAAAATGAAATTAACTAACCTGTGTAATTATGCTGTTCTTTGAATATGTCGTAGGCTATTCTTTTAATGCCAGAGTTTGTTGGATGTTTGATCGAAACTGTTTTTGGATGAAATAAAAAATTGGTTTGCGTCGTAGGTGTTTTGGCCAGTATCATTCTGTTGAGTGCATGTGTTGATATGAAATTGAAATGCTTATAAAGGTTCTGTTCCCATATGCTAATATGGTTCACATTTTTCAGATTGATGCTTTAATTAAGTGAAGAACGAGATTCGTGTTCAGTGAAGAATTAGAATATATTTCAGCTAATGTGTTTTTTTTGTATGATTGAATTGTTCGTAAGATGCTTGCATTAACTGATTGAAAGAATTTATACTTTGTGCATGATCCACTTGTATATAATGCGAGTATTTGATCTGTTGAGTTTGATAGTTATAGAAACTAATTTATAGAATTAGTGTACAGATAAATGGGTGCTTTTAATGTTTTTTATACGAAAAAATAAACAAAACAAAATACTAGTTTATGTTGATTTTATTTTGTGCAGAGCTCTTATAAGAAAAATACGTGAAAGATAAAGGGAAAAAAAATGATGTACTGAATATCGTTTACTGAAGAACTTTACTCTAACATCAATGTTTGCGCTTGTTTTGTGGACAACTAGAATTTGATTTTGCATCAGTCAGTGGAGTAGCGCTATCCTGAGTATCTTGCTGGTTATTTTCACTATCGAATGTAAATGATTTATTGTTCTCTTTTATTACGCATTCAAGCCTTTTTTGATAATTTTCCACGAAATGCTTCCAGATTTCGATAGCTTAGCAACAACGATAATACTTCTTCGGAATTGCTATTATTGTTGAAGCAATGTTGAATAAAGTTAGAAAGTTTGTGAAATCAGCAGACGATGAAAGCGGAACTCACTCATTTCTAATAACATGTTCAAATTTGAATCAAAGCTAGTTTCAGAAGCACTCGCTCCTGTTATTGAATTACGACTCAAATAATCTTGTTGAATTGATAAAACGCATTGTGTAATTCTTTTAGGTGTCCAGTTCGACACAAAACAGTTCAATTGTATTCCTTTGCTTAACATAAGTGGCTTACATGCACTAAGTTTGTTCAACTAATTGCAGAACTGTCCGATAGATAAGGTTATCAATCTGTGACAATCGAAATCGTTGTAGGGAAAATGCTAACCTTCTCTCAGAGAAATGATCACAGATAACTGGAAGCGGCTAAATATATATATAATATCATCCTCTTACTTAGCGAATCTGAAAAGAAGGATTTTGGTAAAACTTTCTTATTATCGTACCCTAAAGTTTCTTTATATAAGTACTCATGAACCTTTTGATGAACACCTAGCGTAATTTACGATTAACAATGGAGAAATAAATCATTTTACTCGCTTAAGAAAGTCGTAGACCAATCTAGCCTTAAACATAGAATAATCAATGCTGAAACTTGCACCGACCTCTTCTGGAATGTCAAATAGTTAATCCGTTTTGTTTAGTCGTAGAATTATCTATTCCAATACAAGAATAATAAACCGTTTTTCCCATAATGGTCAAATAAACTAGCTTCAGACATATGATAAAAAAACCCTTTTTTCTAATTGTAGAATTATCTACGCTTATGCATAGAATAATGAACCCTTCTTTCTATTATCGTAGAATAATCGACCACTATGCTCCTGTAAACATAGAATGACAAATACTTTTTGCCATAAGCGTAGAATAATTTACTTTTCGGCGTGGAGTACTAAACCCTTGTATCCGCAGTGATAGAATGATCTACCTTAAGATGTAGAATGATAAACCTTTCTTCTGTAATCGTAGAACAATCTACCCTTTTGCGTGAAATAATAAACTTTAGTATCCATAATGGTAGAATGATCTACCCTTAGGCGTAGAATAATAAACTCTTTTGTGGTCCTCGTAGAACGATCTACCCTGACGCGTATAACAGCATACCCTTTTAATGAAAACGTAGAATAATATACTCTTGAGGGTAGAATAATTAATCCTTTTGATAAAAACTTTGACTGATAAACCCTCAACTACCCGTCATATACCCTTTTTATTTTGATATATCCTCATTGTTATAAACCCTTTGGTTCATAAACCCTCAAAGGGTATATGACGTCGCCATAAACCTTCCAAGAGTTTATGGAACCGCTTTTCAAGTGAAATGGTTGATTATTCTACGGTTTTTTTCAGTGTAGAACAATTCAATTGATTCTAAAGTAAACTAAATTTAAGTCAATAATGGGTGGAACAGAAGTCATAATTGTTTTTTATTGTTAATAAATGTTTCCGTATTACTAGTCCATCTTTTCGTAGAGCAATGTGGACAGTGAAAAAGCACAGTAAAATGCGCTCTTGAAAGTGACTATGCCGTTTAGACTATCTCATTTAGTAGAAGATTTATGTTTTTAATAATTAAAAATAAAATTGTCGACTAAGTGCATCTCAATCAATTGACCTTTGGCATTGTTTGATGAGAAATCCTGTTTCGAATAGATTAACTAGATATCAATAACCATCGTCATACGCTGATGCTATTTTCGTGCGGAAGGTGTGGGTGCGGCTTCTCTAATCAATCACATCCACACACACACTCAAACAACATTTTAATCCTCTAATGTTAGCGGCCGTAAAAAGTGTTGGTGCAGATGTATTTGCATTTACCATTTAAAGGTTCATATCTAAATCCAATAGAACTGCTATTCAATGATTTGAAAAATAATTATCTTGTTAAGAAATATTCAAATTATCCAAATAATGAAATGAATATTAGTAGTACAGCAAAATATGTACAACAATATATGAATTATGTGGCTCCACAACATTGTCGAGGTTTTTATGGAAATCGTGCAAATGGTAAATCGATCATCAAATGTGGCTTGTTGAATTAGACAATATCGTATTTTCCACAAATTATAATAATTCATGTACAAAATAGCCAATACATTACAACACGTATCTACAATCTATGTTACTCACTCTACAATTATACATAACTTTCACCATAAATACTTTGTATGTTAAAATTAAATTTTCGAATATATGATAAAGGAATAGGTCCACATAGGTGCAAAAATAGCGACTATTGTTTGATTTAAATTTTATATTGCAAGCTTGTGTAAAGTTGGTTTTGTGTATATTGTATATTCACTATTGTCACGGTTGTTATATAATTGAGTTCTTTTGTAATTATAAATAAATATTTAATTACGTTTTAATTTCGAGAGGTCGCTTTTTTTGCACTCCGTACTATGCATATAGTACTTCATACGTTTTACTATTAGTAATAGATTTCCAATGACTCTATTACTCTTTTAATATTACTTTGAATAAAATCAATTAATTACATAGATTCTTGTCATGTGTGAGTGAAAATAAGAGAACATCTGTTATGAGAAATTAGTAAATGAATAGAGAATTAAATAAATCGTTAGTAGTAATTATACAATTACAATCAAATAATTTCGTTTTTCCAATTCAGGGTGTGAGTGTGGGTGTGAGTGGGTAGGCGTGGATGTGGATGTCAGTATGGGTGTGGCTGAAAAGAGTTGCACCCACACCGACACCCACCCACACCCCACACCCGCACCCACATTGTAGCACGAAGAAAAACGACATAGGCAAACGATGTATATACAAAAGTGAGAGTCAATTATTCTCCTTTTTTCTCTCTTGCGCAAATATCCTAAGAGGAATGATGAAAAAACAACATGCGCGAACGTGTGCATATTGCATACTCTCAAAAGATAAAGGTATCGTAATAACAGCTTACATAATTTCGCTTGATACGCAAAGTTTGCAAAGGGTACGGTGAATTATCGGCTAGATCATGTTGATTTTGTATCTTGAGTGAAATCATGTGAGCATTTTTGTAAAGCGCGCCAAATTCAAAGTTTTTACATTATTTTGTTTTGGGGTTATTTGTATACTATTCGATAGAGCTTTTTGAACTGTTTCCGAATATCTAGTTCTTAATCCCCATAGTGCTAGGTTTTGCCTAAAAATATACGGCAAACGTCACAAATTTTTGTCTTCTCAAAAACCATTAATTTCGACTGTATACATTACATTTTTTTATTAAATAACTTGATTTCAATGCATTTTTAAATCTTGAAAGTATTTCTTTTTCTTACTCAGCATGAAAAACTGCATATTACAGACTATATTTCAGAGTTATACTATTAAAAAAAAATGTCAGGATCTCATGGGCTCACGGAGTATCGAAATCCGCAGAATCTAATTATGTAAACCTATCTACTTTTTTACTTCAATAGATATATTCACATGTCGAATATGATTAAAACCGTCATCTCCGGGAGAACAAAAGTACATTCTCCTTTTTCCTTGAGATATTGAGTTTTTACTGAAATTCACATGCAAAATTAAACGAGTCTTGTTTCGATATTTTTTTTAATTTTTCGTTCAATGTGAATAATTTTAATATGCGATAGGTAATACGCCATGAGGACTTCACAACCTTCGAAAAGGCTCTTCTACCCTATGTTCTGAGACAGATTAGTACACGTTGTCCAGTAACAACAAGAACCAAAAACAAATTCTAAATTGTTATTATACATCAGGACCATTTATAGGACAGTCTAAAGGTCTGCTAAATATTGCACTCGAAATAGGGTTGAATGTTCCATTGGGCTGTAAATTGGAGGAGTTGAAATCTATGTTGATCAAACATAGTGCTTTTAAAAACGTAAGAAAAACACACAGTTTGAAAGTACTTCTCTGCTCTTTATCTGACAAAATTTTTGTATAAAATCTATTTAACTCAAAAATGTCAAAGCTGGAAAGGCTAGCTTCGGATAATGGTATTAAAATCATCTTTGGACCCAAATTTCATTGCGAGATGAACTCCATCGAGGATATATGGTGCCATATGACACACTATGTTTGTAAACACAATGATCAAGTATTTAATAAAATGTTTATTTTAATCAATGATTCCAGATCTAATTTTTGTAAAAGCAAATTCATATGAAACTTTTTAGACGTTTTTGGAAGACATTCAATGCTAATAGTGAAGAAAACATTATAAAGAAGTATTGAAGATGTTTTTTAGTAGTCTTTGTAAAGATGCAGTAATCTTGCATCGAACAGTAACCAATACAAACATTGATGTATAACATTTATAGTTTTTTTGTACAATGTTCTCCAGAGACCTTTAAAGATGCTGAAAATACAGCCATTAGCTTTCTTATCGTATATTACCTATCACATATTAAAATTATTCACGTTGTACGAAAAATAAAAAATATCGAAAAAGGCTCGTTTCATTTTGCAGGCGAATTTCAGTAAAAACTCTATGTATCAAGAAAAAAGAAGAGTTTCGAAAAAAGGAGAACGTACTCTTTGTTCTTCCTGAGATGACGGTTCTAATTGTATTCGCCATGTGAATATTTCTATTGAACTGAAAAAGTAGATAGATTCACATAATTAGGCTCTGCGGGTTTCGATGCTCCGTGAGTCCATGAGATCCTGAAATTTTTTTTAATAGTATAACTCTAAAACATAGCCTATATTATGCAGTTTTTTATGCTGAGTAAGAGAAAATACTTTCAAGATTTAAAAATGCATCGAAATCAAGTTATTTTATAAAAAAGCAATATGTGCAGTCAAAAATAATGATTTTTGAGAAGACCAAAATTTGTGATGTTTGTCGTATATTTTTAGGCAAAACGTAGCACTAGGCGGATTAAAAACTAGATATTCGGAATTAGTTCAAAAAGCTCTATCAAATAGTATGCAAACATGCCAAAAAGAAAATGATGTGGAAACTTTGAATTTGGCGCGCCTTACTCTGAGCGAAACTATATCAGTATTTTTCTCGTTACCATTTTTGGTATTATTCCACTGACGGTTTTACATTACTTTAATAAGTTTCAAAGTTGTCTTCTACGAAATCTTTATCTTCCAAAAGGCTTTGCAACAGATTGTACAACATTTGCAATTATGCAGGTGAGTGACTATGTTGCACAGTATCGAACAGAAATTTTAAGGCGAAAAATGAAAAAATTCGACAACCGACTCCCTTATTTTTGGATGGTGTCTACATCGGCTATTTCTTACTCATACAACCATAAACATGTGTAACTCTATTTTAGATGGCATATCGAAATCTGCTTGTATTGAGGTGCTGGTTATTGTGTTCTAGTTTATTGCTGAATATTACTACTGCTGCTGACACAGATGTTGGACTTCAAACACGGAGGGGAATTATATATGGTCAACATACTCAATATTCAAATGAGTATTTGGGGTGAGAGAAAATTGAATGATTTCGAAACAACGTTATAAGCGAATACGATGTCCTCGAACAAAGCACGCGAGTACATTGTAATATAGGAAAAAGAAATTTCCTCTTTCATGCGAGACTCGATAGCTGAGAACTCATCTAGCAACAACGAGACTAAACCTCCTGCACAATGGCAGTTTGTGTTTTTTACCTCGACTGATTTTCAAAAATTTTCGATTTTATGCTTCATTGGAGTTCAGTTCTATCCTCTAATTCACCAATCTATTATTCATTCAAGCTATTTTCTTATTCTCATCTCTCTTTTTTTTGTATCATCGCTCATAGCATGGTAGCTCCGTTCGAATATGAAATGTCCAATTGATCTAATTATATACTCGATACTGTATTTCGAGTCTAGAGTTTTCATGAATATACAGATGGAAGTTTTTATCTTTGAGATTTGCGTAGTACAGGGCTTAGTCTTGTGAATGAGTTCCGTCTTTTCAGTCCTATTCAGATTTATAAGACTTGATCAATAGTAGCGATCCGTCCGTGCCGCCATTTAATCATCATGCTAAATAAACATGGTGCTATCTCGAAAAAGACGAATCTTCAAATTTTTGTGAACAACCTGAAACAAGACTATGTCATCTATGAAAACTGTTGAACGTTCTTGAAATAAAAACTTTCGGATATAACAAATGTCATGAATGAGCATGCGATCGGCTACAAATTAATTTCTGCTGTCATTATATCGTCTATTTGATCATTTTCAACGTTCTGCAAAACGATTGATATAGAAAAAGGAATTGAAAATAATATGAGCGATGAGATTCTCCAGCAAAATTTTATCAGGACTCTCAAAAGTAGTTTGAGTCTCGGTTCCGCCCATCTCTACTTACAGTGTATGTAAAAAGTAAGAGGAACTACTTATCAATAGTTTGAATCTCACTCGTAATACCATATTTTATAGAGTCCAATATGCCAAAGCGGAACGATGGAAACCACCGATTGATCTTGCATCTGAAACATTTCCACATCGTTCATTTCAAGCAAAGTCATTCGGTCCATGTTGTCCTCAATCAGATGTTGGAGTCTTTATACCTGTGCAAGATGAACAATGTCTGTATCTCAACATTTATACACCATTGAACACAACAAATCAATCTTTATTACCGGTTCTTGTTTGGATTCATGGAGGTGGTCTTCAAGTTGGCTGTTCATCACAAAGTATTCCTGTTTTATACAATGGCACAAATATAATTGTAAATTCGCCTCCACAACAACCAGTTATTGTCGTAACAATTAACTATAGATTAAGCGTATTAGGTGATATGTACTTGACCGAATTGACCCAAGAAAATCCGACGATATGGCCGACAGCTGGCAACTATTATTACTTAGACATGCTATCAGCATTACGTTGGATTAATATGAATATTCATGATTATGGTGGTAATCCCAACAATGTTTTACTATTCGGAGAAAGTGCTGGAGCCAATGCTGTTATTGACATTGGTGCATTAAAAGGGTCATCGAATCTCTATCAACATGTTATATCACAATCAGGTGGAGCTGGATATCACTTCTATTATTCAAATATTAGCGATGCTATGAAAGAATCCAACAAGATTGTTCAACAAATGAATTGTACAAATGACAGAAGTCAAGCTGTTTTGGCATGTTTACGTAATTCTTCGATTCCCGCTTTAATCACAGCTTATGGCATTCGTCAAACAAAAGTAATTATTGATGGATACTTTTTACCATTTTATCCACCGTTGGCAATTAACAAAGGAATATACAATCAAGACATCAGCATGATGATTGGTCGTAATGAATATGAATCTCCAATGTGTTTTTCCAATCCTGATATGGATTCTACTTCTGCTATAGCACTCGTTACTCAGGGTCTGGGACAAAAATGGGCACATGTACTTGCTAATGATTATCAATTCAACACCTGTTCGGCAAATAGAAACGCTACAAATCGTTGCTGTGATATTGCCCGTTTATTCTTCACGGATCTAGTTCTTGATTGTAGCGCTCGTCGTATATACAATAATTTATATCTGAAATATGAACAACAAAAGCAGCACAAATTATTTTGGTATCATTTGGATTGTAATCCTGGAATATGTCCTCCTAAGTCAATAGAAGACGGTAGCGGCCTATGCCTCCATACAGCAGAAATTCCATATGTATTTGGAACCATGAGCGATATGTATTCGAGAAATTTACACAACTGCACATGGGACAATGAAACAAAGACATTTTCTAATCAAGTAATTTCACATTGGATCAATATGGCTACAGTAGGAGAACCATTGAAAGAATGGCCAAATTATAATCCATCATCACCAAAATATTTTCAGATTACACCTTATCGTGACTTTTCACCTTTGTCCTCGAATAGAGATTGTTCACTAATTGATCAATTTGAACAGGAGAGAATCATGCTCATGTTCGGAGATTCCGAAAATCGCAGCTTACGAAACTATGGAAATACAGATATTATTATGTTCTTCGCCATGCTCTTGTTCATGTTTAGAGCTGACTCTATTCGACATTATTTTTAAAGAAGGACTCAGTTTTATGACTTTTTTCGTTGCATTATAATAAACATCACGACTTAAAAAATATACATGTATTTCATAACAGCACTCATGTCGCTCTTTTACAATATCAGTGGAATATCATAGTATTTTTTTCAAAAAATGACGATAACCTTAGTATTTCTTTTGATATACCATCGAAATAAGGAGTCAGTGCCGCAAAACTTGAGGGTATGTTGTGGGTGTGTCTTTTACTCAAACCACATCCACACGCTCAAATATTTATTTTTTCAAAGATGAATTGTTGGATAGAAAAGTGATTTCATTTTGAATGAGATATTGATATTTCAAATGAAGATTCATAAAATGAACACCAAAATAATTCAATATCTTTTCTAGAATAAATAACTTTATTGCCACTCATCCATTTATGAAACTAATATGTATCTATCGATCTTACAGATCATATAAAAATTGTTCTTTCGTACATATTGATATTATTATCTATATGTTGTTAATAAAACTTTAATTGAATAGACATGAGAGGATTTGGCTGAACTGATTTTTATTTTGATGACACTTGCAGCATTTAATTAGCATTCAAATAAAATCAAGTTCAAATGAAAATAACTTGACAAGAAAACTTTTTTTTATCTTTAAATGCATTTTTTAAACTGTTTTAATAATGCATAAATCTTTTCAAATCTAATTGATTGATAAAAATTAAATTAATTTAACATATTTCCATTTTTAAAATAATTTGGTGAGTGTGGATGTGGATTGTGATTGAAAAAGCAATCAACACCCACACCTAAACCTACATCCTCAATGAAGTAGTGAATGATTTTCATTATTCTCGTTTTCTATTCAAAATCAATTTAAGAGAATTTAAGTGAAATATTTTATTCGAACGGAAGTCCATGGAAACAATTTTATCAACAATCTTTTATTTTATTCCAAAAGAAAAGAAACATTTTTTTGATAAATTTTTAAATAAAAAAAGTTACTTTTTAAAAATAACTTAACTTTTATTATTTCAAGAAAAATAAATTTAGCAAAACTCTAAGATATAATTTTCATCATTTTTCACTTTTAGATATATTAACAGAAGGTCCTAATAATTCAGACAGTATTTCAATATGAACAATATTTTAAGCAAATAAAACAAAAAAAAATCATTAGAATATATTCTTTTTATACAAACACTTAACTCTCGTTTCGTCAATTTCACACAAAAAGTTTTTCTTTTATTTTCATCAATCACATTGAAAACGGGTTTATTCTTATTAAAATTCATTTTTTCTTATTTTATAGGACAATCACATCCTCCTACACACATTAATATCAATACAAATCGATACAATATGAATCTACTATTGCTGAAGGAAATCGTGATGGCAACCAACTAAATCAACTCGACCCTCCTTAAGGTATCTGTGTTGATGATGATCATCAAATGATTTATATTGCTGACTGATGGAATCATCGGATTGTCGAGTGGAAATTTGATGCAAACAATGGCCAAGTTTTTGCTGGTGGAAATGGTTTTCAAAACCGAATGGAGCAATTGGATCACCCAACAGATATGATTATTGATAAAAAGAATGATTCTCTTATCATTTGCGGGGTAGGTGTGGGTGTGAGTATGCAGTTCAACTATAACCATACCCACATCCACACCCACACCCTCTATTAGCAAGAGCAGACAGTCAAGCTTTGAACGTAGAGTAATGAGTCTATCAAAATTAAATAAAGAGTAACCTTAATTTATACTCATTTGTAGAGTAATAAAACTTTTTGAAATAATCATAGCATGCTATACTTTGTAACAGTATCCTCTACTATTTTAATTTTTGATATGTTCTTTCAAACAAATAAATCTCGACTTATAAACGCATCTGCTGAGCCAGTCGATGAATCTATCCTTTGACATTGAATAATAAATCTTTTAAGCGGCACGTAGTCTTAATCTTATCAGGACTTTAAAATATTAAACCCTTTCGCTAAAGTCGTGGAGTGAACTGCCATGATGAATGTAACAACGAACGCTTTCGATGAAAGCATAGAATATTGAACCTATAAATGGTGGCGCGACCGGGGTGTCTTGGATGTAACACCCCCTCCCCCCTATCGTCGAAAATTTTCGTTTTTTCCAAGCAAAATCTAAAGATTTTCTTGTGTTCTCTTTGAAAAAATGATGGTACACCTCCCCAAATATTCTCAACACTTCACTTTCACCTACCCCAAAACTTCGATACACTCCTCCCCCCCCCTAATATTGGTTGGTTCGGTTCACCCCTGACAGTGAGCATAAAATTTTCTCACTTTCGTACATATCTGCTGCAAAATTTTTTTTTCCCTCGCCAAATCCTTGGAGAGTTCACGAAATTTCCTTAAAACTGTGAGAAGTCGATGAATTGTTGTCAAGTGGAAAAGTAGCTTCTTATACGATTCATTGTTAAAGTGTACATCAATCAGCCCCTGTTCGTAGAAAAATGAGCTATTTTAGTGATAGCCTATAGTAATTTACCATTAACAGTATCATAATGAAACCTTCTTCTTAAAGGGGACCATGCTCAACCCTTGATCGTAGAACAATGAACCATTTTGGTGACAACGTGTAGTAATCTACCCTTAAAGGTATCACAATGAACACTTATTCTGAAAGTGGCGGATGATTAACTCTTGATCGTAGAACAATGAGCTTTTTCAGTGACCCCGTGTAGTAGTCCATCCTTGAAGGTATTACAATAAACGCTTCTTCTGGAAGCATTGAATAAGCAACTCTTAGCTGTGGAATAAAATAGCCTCTTCGCAAATCGTATATTAATCGATCCCTGACTTTTAAATAATAAACAGTTTTGACAAAAACCTACATCAATCTACACCCTATTCGTTTAATAATAAACCTTTCAAATCAAAATATGCTATACAAAACTCTTTCAACAGCTTTATATACCCTTTGAATATTCATGTACCTTTACGATCATAAACCCTACGGTTCATGAACCCTTGAAGGATATATGTCATCCGCATAAACTCTTCAAGGGTTTATGAAACAAATTTAAAGGGCAAGCTCTGATTATTCTGCGCTTTTTCTACAGTGTACGAGCTAGTCATATATGCTCATATCCAGATGACTAACAATGCGAACTGGACAAGATTAGAGTTATGCTCCTGCTGAACAGATATCCCCGAAAGTTTATCGATAAACAAATGGAACGATTCTTTCAAGATGTAACTGGAAAAAGAACATCAGAATTGCTCTTAGGGAAAGATCATCCTGAATATCGAGAAGAAATCTTAGAAATAGAATGGAACAAGAAAGAGAAGCGAAAAATAGACTTTGGACGAGACATCCTCCTACACTTTACGTATACTCCGTCCCTAGCACGGTTCGGATCACGATTCCATCAGCTGTGGCAGGAGATATTTGACGGCACCGCACTTGACGGCAAACCCGTAATATATGCAAATAGACTTTCTGATAATTTAAGACAACTACTAGTAAACAAAACACCAAATAAAGAAGCCATAAAACTTCTGCTCTAAACACAAAAAAACCAAGAAAATCAAATAAGTCAACAGCTAGAAATAAAAAGAGTAAAAGCATATAACCTACTGATAAGAAAATACTAATTAAAGATATAATAAGAAACGAAAAGACAGAGAATATAGAAAAATATTAGCTAGAATATGAAAAATAAAAACAACGAATGCACTGTTCGCCTCAAAAGTATTGTACCACTTTTTTGTTTTGGCTCGGGTTTTAAACTATATGACTTAGATTCAATTTTCTTGTTTTCTTCAGATGGTACAGCTCGAGTACAATATGTACACACATGTTTGAAATTGAGGTTCCTTGAATATTAAGTACAGAAATAAAAAACGAACTTTAATACTAAGAGAAAAACTGCGTAAAAAGCTACAAATAGTAAAATACGAATAATGCTAAAATCGAGTGGGACTTTTCTTTGATGTTTTTACATAGTTCGATAGATCTTGAGAAGCTCTACAAAAGTGTTTATATCAGAA
>CAJNSZ010001220.1:0-32301 GCA_905329745.1 Rotaria sp. Silwood2 | reverse complement strand
ATTTTTTATCACGTTTCACCTTTCACTCTGGCAAAAACAAACAAAAATTTATTTTTATTTCATATAACCCTTCCTACGCTCTAGAAAAAATTATTTTTTCAAAAAAACCTTTTCTCGTGAACCAAAAAAATTCAATTCAAAATTTCGAGAAGCTGACCTCAGATTTGGATTCTCCGACCTTGATTTACTTTCGTCAACCTTTAAAACATCGTTATTTTCTCAAAAGCCATTTCCTCAACCTAACAAGTTCATTTCAACATTTCAGAAACCGACTTCAGATTCGGATTCTCCAACCCCGATTTACTTCCGTCAACTTTTACAAAATACCGTTATTTTCTCAAAAAACCCTTCCCTTGATCCTAAAAAATTCATTTCAATATTTTGAGAAACCGAATTCAGATTCGGATTCTTCGACCCCGATTTACTTTCGTCAACCTTTGTATAATACCGTTATTTTCTCAAAAAACCCTTTCCTTAACCTAAACAAAATTAATTCAATAATTTTGAGAAACTAAATTCAGATTCGGATTCTCCAACCCCGATTTGCCTTCGTCAATCTTTCTAAAAAAATCAACTTAGATGTTTTTTTTTGACCTTGACACAAAGCCACACACACACAAACTATTTTTTTCATATGACCCTCCATACAGTCGAGGGAACTACGATATTTTTATTAATCTTTGATTTTATGTAATCGAGATGATGATTAAAAGATAATCTAGCATCGAGAATAATACCAAGATACTTAAATGTAGAGATTTGTTCGATGATGTTGTTTTCTCAATAAATAACCGGAATAGTTGGTGAAATTTGTCGGTGAAAAAGGGTCCAATAGGTCTTTTTGAAGTTTAATGGTAGTTTCCAGGTAATTGCATAAGAATACAAGTCTTTTATTACATTGGAGATTTGTTGTGAAAGATATGGAATAAGTAATTTTGATAACCAAGTTGCTAATGGTGAGAGAACAATGGCCAAATCATCGGCAAAGATATGTTTAAAATGAAGATTTGACACTGCATTTAATATATCATAACGAAACACAATAAATAAAACTGAACCCACACACGAATCATGTGTAATATCTTTAAATAATGGAAACTAATTTGACTTGGTACATTTGATTTCTATAAAAGCTGAACGTCCTAATAAATAATTTCTTAATCACGCAATAATGCAGATAGGACAGTTAAGACACTTAAGTTTGATCCAAAGGCCTTTAATCCATAATTGATTAAAAACGGACTTAAAATCGATAAATAGAGCAGATGTAGCCGTATTTAATATAATACCTTGTCCAATTTGATCAATAATCGACGCGCTTCTGGCAGACAGGTTATATCCTGACCTGAAACCTGTCTGTTCTTCAGGTAGAATGCTATTATCCAAAATCCATTGACGAAAATGTATAAGAAACAATTTCTCATATAACTTTGAAAAACATAGAAGTTATGAGATTGGACGAGTATCATTTATATTCACTAATGACGTTTTTGTCTTGGACAATAGTATTATTTTTGCGATAAGCCAATATCGAGGAAAACATACATTTTGAAACATATAATCAAAAGAGGCAGTGACAAATGTAAGATGAGATGAAGGTAGACATTTTATAATTCTGTTTGATACATCATCTAATCCTGTGGAATTTTTGTTCTTTAATGATAAAACAGCTTTCTTGACATCAATGAATTTAATATCAATAAAATCTAATTTCAAATTTTGTAGTTCTTTGTCCAATTCTTGATCAACCAAATCAGCTTCAGTTTCCACCGCAGATTGCTTATTTTCATGTTCAGAAAATTGTTCTAAATAAAATTGCTTAGCTATATCACACATTTCCATTGGAGATTTTATAACCACACCATTGTGTAGAATACCTTCAAGTCATATGAATTTGTTTCATGAATCAGTGTTCTTTTTTCTCTGGCTTGCTATTCTTACAAACATATTGTTATTATGCCAAAATTTAGATAATAATGCATTGCTACTGTTGAACATCTCATTATAAACTAACTGTAACTGTGATCTGGTTCTATAAAATAGAACCTATACACAACTACAATGTATCATATCCTTTACACATGAGTTTTACTTTTGATGCAGGTGTCTTGCAAAAACCTCGAAGTACCAATATCTTACTTTTCACTAGAGATTTTACATAATGGACATTTTCAGTTCTTATTTCTTCGAATTCTGTGTAGTAGAAATAATAAAATTGACATCTCAAGCCATTGTCCGCCGCGAATACTCAAAACTATCAATACTTCTGGTTAGCTCTACGAAATGTTGCACTATTCAATATCTAATATTCTGATCAATCATAATGGACACAACTCGATTTGTTCGGTTCGGAACTTGATATGTTCGATTTGCATTGGTTGTGTGAAGTGATAATTGATGCCATCTTCCTGGATTTAGATTCCAGTTCATCCCTTCAATATTAGTAGTAATCGTCTACAATGTATTCGTTCGCTATGTCGAACTCAATGAAGTAGCTACTGTAAATTCAAAACGACAATCAATAAAATAGTTAACGATTTCATTTGATGTATGATAAAAAGATTTTCGTTTCTTTTTTCATTCGAACATTGAATACGATGATAAATTTACACATTCTAGATTCATCAATCTTTACTCTATGCACATCTATAGATCCCCCATCGAATACTAATAATTTTGATCAGTACATATGCTGACTAGAGGAATGCATATTTCTGCAATAAAATTGAACCCCGTTTTTGTTTCTTATTTCGTTCAACACCACAAAAAAGACATAGCGCTTCGACGTGTGAAGAGACAGGTAAGACGCTGATGAAAAAGCTATCAATCAACTCAGTGAACCATTTGCTCGATGTCAAAAGTGACATTTTTTTCTCAAGAAAATTGTTGACAGTTGTAGAAATAGATGGAACCGGTACCGGGAACCGGCCGGTTCGGTCCGTTACCGGTCTGAAACCGGTCTATTACCGGTATGATACCGATCTTACTTTTCCATTTTCCCGTTTTCATCATAAACACTAATGTAGAGCTGTTTTTGATGGAAAAATAAAGTGCTTTTCAGGCAGTATTTGATTTTGACAACTGATCCATTGTCGGTAGATCGATATTTTACTAGTAGACCGGTAAAATACCGGTCTACCAGTATCTTTCCGGTAGACCGGTATCTTACCAGTAAACCGGTCTTTTACCGGTAGACCAGTCAAACCGGTAGACCGGCCGGTCCGGTCCGACCGGTTCAGACCGGTACCGGTACCGGCCGTCGAAAAACTAGACCGGTTTCATCTATGTTTGTAGGATATCAAAGAGAGAACATGTTTGTTTCTAAATGATAATGTAATCAGACTCAAATCAGGTCTTCCTCTTCTGCTATTGATAGTAGTCTCAAAAAAGTCAGCGCGTTGCTAATCGAGAACGAGTTTCGATTTAATACATGTAACGCTCGTCTGTGTGATTCGCTTGACCCTCGACTGAATATTCGGTTCTTTTCGTGTTATATACTGCTTTACAGTCTTTAACAAAACGAATATCCAACGGTTCAAAAGGGAGGGTATGTGTGCATACGTTAATATTAGCGATAATCTCGTTGTGCACAATGCTATGCGAGTTCATGTGATGATTTTCGTCATAAACTCATATAGTCAAATTGATACCCGGATATTGATACTCGACAGAAATCTAAAGAACTACACTATGATGGCGGTATTCGCATGTATCCGAAAAAAGAGATTATATTCAATTTTCTGAGAGGTCACGAAGCAAAATGCATTCGCGACATTATTGTTAGAACGTGCCATACTCTTTGAAAATTCTACTAGAAATCCGTATGCTTACTAGCACATCTATCGACAATGTTGTTTACTAGTGTCCGCTAGAAAAATATAAGTTTATCTGAAATTTTCACTTAAAATAAATCATATTAGATCTGATCTGTAATCGGAATACCATACTTGAAAGAAAGCTCCTACTCTAAGCAGCCGTTAGACTAGACAGATAATTTGAATATATCCGTATACATTTCGACACGTGAATGAACACAGACAAAAACACATACCAACAGAAAAACTCACTTTCATTTCATTCATATCTACTTCCATTAAAGCGAATATCAATTCTTTGAGTGATGTTTTCCGTCAAATGTACTATTCAAATATTGTGCACGTGCAGAAAAGTCGCTGTCACACTTTATTTCACAATATTTCTCAGCTCTTTGCCACTTCTAGTCCCTATTGAAACCAATTAGATCTTGATGTTGACGTTTTTCCGATGAATCCCAACAGTTTCAAGAGGTTCTTCAGGGAATTTTCCAGCGCAGTGGCTAGTCGTTGCTATGTTTAATTCTATTCCTCCAGAAGATCATTCTTATTTATTTACACTCCACCTAATCCCAGACTGGGCTTACTTCGAAAAATCGTTAAATCTGTAGCATGAGAATTCTCGACAAGAACTTATAAGCCGTAGCTTTGTTATGAACGATTCCTGATTTCTTCAATTTCATTGTCTAGCTGGAAAATCAGAGTTTTATTAAAATTCCTCATTAAGAAAATATTAGTACAGTATTCTCAAAAAATCTAGCTTTTACACAGATCTTTTGTGAGGTAAGTCTGCAGTATGCTTCGAATATGAGCGACTAGTCGTTCGTCGACGTCCATCCGTGGCGCCACTCACGGCTAGTCGCTCCTTTTATATCAACGCACTTAAGCAATAGTTGTTTACTGTCCATTTAACATAAAAGATATGACCTCATTTACATATATCTTTTTATATTACTTTCTTCGAGTTATAGCAGCTAGAAATTCCATGAATGAGAACTCCTGAAAACATATACAAGGTTAAAAATATAGATTTTTCATAATAATAATACATTACAATTTATTGCCACATCCCAGTTTAAGACCCTCACCTATCTATGCATACTTTTCCTCAGCTCATAGGTTTAAGCATATGAAAGAACCGGGATAGATACGCTCGCAAAATCAGTCCTGTTTGAAAATTATAAGAAAACCCAGCTATTTTTTATCCATTTTCTCCATCATTTCAAAGAACACCGATGTCATTCTTTGTACATAAATGGCTTTTACTATGTCTTTAAAAGCTGCTAAGATACGGAGATTTAAAATGCTTTAGCAACACCTCTTAATCAAATCACAATGGAATTTCTATACCAAACATATAGCATTTCAAGGTACGAATTACTTCAATCTCTTGGAGATTTGAAAGACTCAAATATGTGTAGCATATTAATAAAAAGTCAAGTTTTTAATAATGGAGTGTAACAATATGTTTTTTTTTTATTTATTAAGAAAACTAATTAAAAAACATAGAGATCAAGTTTCAATTGAATACATAAGCTGTTTATGAATTTTGGAACCTAGAGCAGTTCATCATCAGTAGAGACCTGCGTGACCATGATTTTTCGATTACGGTCACGCCGTAGTCACGACGCACTGGTCACGGTCATGTCACGATCACGGTCATGATCACGAGGACTTTTCGAATTTAGCTACAGCCATACTAATAAAGCGTTTGAAGAAGGTTTCCAAAGTACTAATATCATCAAAACTGGCTACAGTTCATCCATTAGCCGCGATTTTTGGCAAAATTTGTAAAAGCTTCACAAGAGTCTTCGATTTTTGCATAGTTTTGGTCTTAGCCATAGTTATGATCTCGAGAGACTTGATCATGGACACGATCACGGTCACGGTCACGCATGACCGTGACCGTGACCGTGACTGGTGACTACTTTACAGATCTCTAATCATCAGACATAACATAATCCATATAATTTCATAAATCACCATAACTATTACTGAACGAAGAGTAGAATCAATAAACCAAATAATAATGTTAGAATGTGCTGCTGTTGTAAATAATTCAAATAAGTGTAGCATATTAATAAAAAATCAAGTTTTTAATAGTGTAGAATAACAATAAGTTTTTTTATTTATTACGAAAACTGCACATTCTAGCATTATTACTTGGTTTATTGGCTCTACTCTGGGTTTAGTAATAGTTATGGTGATTTATGAAATTATATCGATTATGTTATGTCTGATGATGAACTTCTCTAGGTTCGAAAATTCACAAGCAACTCATGTATTCAATTGAAACTTGATCTCTATGTTTTTTAGTTGGTTTTCGTAATAAATAAAAAACCATATTGTTACGCTCCACTATTAAAAAATTGATTTGAAAGATGTTGTCAAAGCATTCCCGATCTGCGTGTGTTTGCAATTTTTGAAGGCATACTAAGAGCTATCTGTACACAAAAAATGGCTTCGGTGTCTGTTCGAATAATAGAGGGAACGGATACAAATTAGCGGAGCTTTCTTATAATTATCAAATAGAACCGATTTCAGTAGCATATTCACTCCTATTCTTTACATTTTATTCATGAAAAGCGAAAAACGCTCCATGGTAACGACAAAAAGTCACTTAATTCATAACTATTTTCATAAAATTAGAAAAATTTACACTATCCACTATCACTTTCTTCTTTTTTATACGTTTAGACACAATCTAAAGCCAACATATAATGTATTAGCTGACAATATAGTAAAGAAAATACGGTTTCTAAACCAATAAGGACACATACCAACAGAAAAATTCATTTTAGTTCATTCAATTTTGCTTTCGATAGAGTGAATATAATTTTTTTGAATAATGGTTTCCGTCTAATGTCCTATTTAGATATTGTGCCCCTATAGAAAAACTGCTTTCATACTTAACTTGAAAATATTTCTCAGTTTTTCGCCACTTCTGGTTCCTATTGAAACCCATCAGATCTAGGCCGTTGACATTTTCCCGATAAATCCTAACATATTGACACCTTTCCTGAGGGAATTTTTCAGTGCAGCGGCTAGTCACTCGTCGGTACCCTTTCGGGACGCCACTCGCGACTAGTCGCTGCCACGTGTAACCCTATTCTCCCATAAGATCATCCTCCTTGATTTACACCCTATCAAATTCCAAGCTTCTCTTACTTCGAAAAATCGTTAGATTTATAACACGAGAATTTTCGATGAGCAATCCCGAACCTGCACTTTTTTATGAACTATTCCTTATTTCTTCAACATAATGGTCTGCCTGGAAAGTCAGAGCTTTCTTAGAATCTCTGATTAAGAGAATCTTAGTCCAGTATTCTCAATAAACGTAGCTTTTGCATAGATCTTTCCTCAAGCGAAATTAGAGTGCGCTTGCAATATCAGCGACCAATCGTTCGTCGGCGTCCTTCCGGAGTGCTGCTCACGGTTAGTCGCTACATTATTTGAATACATTAAAATAATAGTTGGTTATTCTACATTTATCATAGAGGTTGTGACCTCATTTACAAATATTTTCTTTTATATTAGCTTCTTCGAGTCATAGTGACTATATAGAAATTAGACGAGTCAGAACTCCTGTCAAAATATGCGAATAATTGAATACTTAATCAGGATAAAACATACTGAGAGCAGACTTAAATAGCAATAATGTAGGATCGATTAAAACTTGCCTTTGAGTTTTAGAAGTACTTGTTGGCGTGGATTCGAATGTTGATGGGATCCTAAATGCCTTTTTTGTGTGAATGCAATTCCATACGTTATATTTTTCTCTGGTATATATCTCCTTCGAGAACCATATCTAGATAGGATAATTTATAATAAAGCTGATGTGATGCAACTCATCAGCTAAGGTCGAATCTATACCGTCTAAAAAAAATCACTGATTGCATATTAGTATCACAGAAAATGCGCCAATTACACATCAACCCTTCTTGACCACACCAGCTAATAAGGAAAGAAATAGGAACTCAATAAATTACTGCTAGCCGAATAAAGCTTGCCAGACTAATAACCGAACACCGAAAATATTTAACTCGATGAACTGGCAGTCTGAAAAAGCATCATATATATTTGTTGTTACTCAGACTACCGAACCTGTAATTACACTAGCGTTTCTTAATTCCTTACTCTCTCCGTGATTGAGAGATCACAGACTCATTTTATTTCGTGTGATCCTCCATTGAATCAAGGGAAAAAGCTTATTTATAATTGTTCCATTTTCGGGCCAATAAAAGCTCAAATCGAAAACACCGACTTCACGTTCAGAGCCTTGAATGTCGATAGCCTACTACAAAGTCTTATCAAAAGATCCAAAAGCCTTAAAACAAAAAAAACTCGTTTCCGATTGGTCAGCATCCTAGCGAATGGGAAGGCGGGGTGAGAAAATCGGATCTCAGATTCAGAATCCTGGCCCTCAATAACCTGTAGTAAAGTTTCATCAAAATGTATAAAAAGCTTAAAATAAAAAAGCTCATTTCTGACTGGTTAGCTTTCTAGTCAATGGGAAGGTCCGAGGCAAAATCCGATCTCACGGAGAAGGGACACCAACTGATCAATCGTTTTTGAGTTGAGACTATGTGCATTATGTTAGTATAAATAAGCTATGAATACCGTGAAAAAAAGCTCGAGCCGCTAGCTCATTGTTAGGGAGATACTGGAATCTCACGATGAACTTTTGAATGAGTGCCGTGGTCCCCCCTCTCAGAAACATCAGAAAAAATGATTTTCGAATTTTCATCTGAAATTTTACACAGAAACAGCTCTTACTTAGCGTAGTATCTTATGAAAGTTCCAGACCTTTTTTATGTTCCTATCCCTAGTTATAACTATGATAATTACATTCGGATACACCAGAAAGATTTGATGTTCTCGTTTCAGGATAGGAATAAATCAAAACATATGCAACGTTCATAAAATACTATTCTCATTAAGATCTGTTTCTGTGTAAATTTTCAGATGAAAATTCAAAAATCATTTTTTTTCTGATGTTCCAGAGGGGGACCACGACAGTCATTCAAAAGCTCACCATAAAATTTCAGTATCTCCCTAACACTAACCTACGGCCCGAATTTTTTTCACGGCATTCATAGCTCATTTATACTAACATAACGCACATAGTCTCAACTCAAAAGCGATTGATCAGTTAGTGTCCCTCCCTCGTCGGATTCAGAATCCTGGTTCTCAATAACCTATAGTGAAGTTTCTTGAAAATGTACAAAATTCTTAAAATAAAAAAGCATATTTCTGATACGTCGGCTTCCTAGCCAATGGGAAGACCAGATGTAAAATCCGACCTCGGATTCCGATTTCCCGACTTCAATTACCTTTATTGAAAGTTTAGAAGTTACGCCTAATTAAACTTCCTCTCTGATGTTTTTTGACGTTGCCACAAACAGACAGCCACAGACAAACTCTTTTTACTTTTTTTCATATGACCCTCCCTACAGTCGACGGACTATCGTTATTTCCTCAAAAAATCCTTTCCTTCACCAAAAAAAACAAACGCAAAATTTTGAACATCTCACTTCAGATTCGAATTCTCCGACTCTGATTTACTTTCATCAACCTTTATAAACAAGTTACGCGCAAATAAATTTCATCTCAGATGTTTTATTTACCTGTCACAAACAAGCAAATGCACACATACACACACACCCAAACTCATTTTATTTCATATGACCCTGCTTACAATCGAGGGAACTATTCAGAACTAGCAGGTATCTGCTAACCATCAGCTGGCTAATTGTTTAGGGGATTGTACGGAAATGATTTAGCACATCATATTCAATGCATCTACCAACCTGTCCACTGGGTTTTCGGATTCATTGAAATACAGTACTCCTGTTCCTCGACACTTTTAGGTATAACCGCTTGAGCAGATGAAGAGATAGTTCGAACATGAAGATTAGTTGATTTTTGTTAACGTTCATATATTGTAGCCGTCAACAGTAGTAATTTCTAAATCATCTTCTCTTCTACTGACGTCTCACGAAATAAACAATAGATCTGGGCCTATTGATCTGCTTCATCGATGGCTAGGGATCTTCGAACAGTGTGGCTGCTGTTGAATGTTTCAATCCTTGTTTCTGCAATGGATAGTGATCCGAAGTATTTGTGAGGGACGTGTTATGTAACAGATTTATTGTCAAGCTACCAAATCTTATTGTCAGTGAGCCTTATGGTGTGCAGGAAATGAATTTGTAAAACGATGTTCATTTTAGTTCTTCCTTCACATATGTCCGCTCTTCGTTTGTGTACAAGATGTTGAACATTTATGAACAAAATTCTCAACCACATTCTGCTACAAACAGCCTCAACATTGATTGGTGAAGTGCCAGTTTTAATCGGAATATTGATTGATTTGACTGATAACTTGTCAAAACGAATACCTGAGCTGTTTCAAACAGAGATTCACTCAGTCAATTGGCAGAACTTCGGTTTATGCTTGAAGATCTTAAGTGGTGTTGCACTTTCAGCTTTCGAAAATATATGAGTTTCGTACGGCACAAGCATGTACTTGAGTCTTTTGCACAGTATTGTGCTCGCTTCTGCAAAGAATAGCTCAAAAACTGTTGATCGAATCAACTACGGCTGGATGGCAGTTATGAATTGTTGATTTTGATGGGTAGAAACTTTTCCGAAATCATCATCAGAAACACTCATACCCGTCTCTTTATCACACACTGCACATTATTTAGTTGACGAATTTCAACGCACAAACGTATGAAAATATTTTTATTCTAACGACGTCAAAATCACGAACTTTTTTCTTCATGGCTGATTTCAGCATTCAATAGTTTCTAAAGTGAACTGAAAAACTGTGGGTGCTACATAAGATTGAAAGGCAAAGTGAGAATCATTATTCAGGATGCTCTTTACAATTTCTGTAATATCATAAATGACGCCAGGAATCTGTCACCTAGATGAATAGAGACTCTCAAGAGATTGATGAACCCTTGATGCAGCAAAATAATATTTTTCGTGCATTTCACGATATGTACAATCTGCTGTCAAAACTTGGCATCGAAATTGCTTTGAAAAATAGTATGCAATGTATAATTTGAATGAAGTGAATAACTTTTTACACACTCAACTGAAACAGAAAACTCAGATTGCTGACTACAGTGGTAATAAGAGCGATCCCCATGACTATGATTCGTATGCAAATTCTGGAAGTGCTAAGCATAATATCAGAAAATGATAGTTTTTGACGACATTTCTTCTCCTTCAGTCGTCAGTTTATATCCTTGCATCATGATTCATGACAACAACAAAAGCATACAAAAGTAGACGGCTGACTGACTTCTTATTGATAACAAAATTCGTTTGTCAGCTCAACGATTAAAGCGAGTCCACCAAGTCGGCCGATAAAATTTCCGATGTGAGTATGTGAGGAAGAAAAGGCGCAGTAGTAGTTTAGATTAGTGAGATTGAATTATTAGGTTGTCGTTGTTTTTAACAAAATCTTTCAGCACGATTCCGATGGAATTAGAGTGTGGATGTGAGTAGGCCTTCATTTATTCACACTTACACTGGTATCTACACCTACACCCCACACCCACACCCACACATAAACGGGATAAGAATGCATTAGAAGAAAAAGAATCCATGGCGAAATAGAGAACGTATGCGAAGATAAATGAAAAATAAACCGTATATGATATCAGTGGAAGCTGAAGCGAGAAAAGAGAACACAAGTAATGGGTGTAAATACAAAAGAAAAAAAGGTGAATGAGATAACAATACGATTGGCAGTATAACAGGTTACCAGTTTATGTGCTAGTACAGATCATAACAGCATCATAAGAGGTATACACAAATCAATTTTGAGCTAATGTGAAACTGGACGTATATATACGTCGCCTGTCATCAAAGGGTTAATATGGCAATTTTCGATCTTGTACGATCATTTTCCACAAATACCAAGACTGTAGATGTCACAAATAGAGACAAAACAAGAAAAAGAAAAAACAACAATGTCATCAGGAACCACATGATTATGAACTATATTATCATGAACAATATCTTTTTAAAACAATATCGTTATAAATAACATCATTATAAACATTATCATCATGAATTGCTATTATCATAAACAATAACATCATAAATAAATAAACATCATAAAAATATAGATCAAAAACGATATTAACATATAAATCCATGCGAATATTTAAGATAATCTAATGTAATAACATTATATATTAATAACTTAAGATATCATTCATGAGACTATGGTATATTGCAATGAGATATATTCCAAATACCTATGATCGCTAAAAGATCGAAAATTGCAATATTAATAAGAATATTTCATTACAAGTTTCTATGTTTGTTTCACTTATTAGATATTGAATTAAATCTCATGTGTCAGTACTTTCATACATGAAAAGAGTTCTCTAGAGCATTATAGACATGTTGACGCGTTTTTCTGAACTTTTTTAGGTCATAGAATTTATCTTTTGAAACGATATTTTGTCTGAATAGTTATTTATTTCAATACTTCATTTGTGGTTGTAAAGTTCCAAACACCATGCCTGTATATTTGTCATATGCCTAAGTGGCAGGCGAAAAGATGGATGATATCACTTTTCTCCCTATATACTTCAAAACTCATTTCTGATTGTGCTGCACAAAATAAGAAGTCAGTCAGCCGTCTACTNTCACTTGGCCCTAGACTGACGGAATGATGACAAAGATGTTCTTCTATTTTTAAATGAAAATGAATTCTGTATAATGATGAGTTTAGGAGAATTTATTAATATTTGTAACATGTTCTATAGTACATACTATAAATATATTGAAATAGTTCACATAAAATATTAAAAGATGCTAATTTATATGATAAAGTTTATGCTTTTGTTAATTATCACGACTGAAAATGGTGATTTATGCCAAAGTAATGACCATTTCTAATACGAAAATGGCCAATTGTGATAGAGACATGCTCATTTGATCCTTAAGAATGGTCAACTGTGCCATAGAAATGGTTGATTGCAGCGTGAAAATGGCCAACTGAGCCACAAAAACGGTCATCTGTACAATGAAAATGGCCAATTGTGTCAAATAAATGGTCGTCTGTACCACCAATGTGGTACATTATACCATGAAAATGGTCATTTGAGCCATAAAAATGGTCATTCGTGCCACAGAAATGGTCATTTGTGCCATGCTTGTTATAGACAGTCAGACGGACAAACAGACACAGATGAATTACGGTTTCTAGACCCTATCCTTTCAATCTAGGGAATATTTACTGATAGAGCACAAAGAATGCAGTTCAATGATATCTCGTACATTCGTTGTCATGAAGTATACTCGTGAAATACACCAGTGCGATTTATTCCTTGGTACACATAATACCTAGCTGTTGCTCAAAGTGCAAAGAGATTTCGATTTTTCATCTTATATTTATCTGAACAGTAGCATAAAAGCTATGCAACTGATTTGAATGCTATGGATAGTCATTTGATGAGAATATTTTGAGAAACTGATTATTTTATACTGAGTATTAAGTTTAGATGCGATTTGGTTTGGTTCTTGTTTAATAGCTTTCAGCGTAATCCCTATGGCACGAAAATATGAAACACGATAGAGCGAATTCATCAATGATGAAAAAGCCTCGTGATATCTGTTATATTTCATATCGAATTCGAACATCTGTAGGCCAAAAAGTCTTCTAGATCATCACAGACTTTGATAAACAGGTCTACATTTATGTTTTACATTTTTGGCCGATGAATCATACATATTAATATGATTATTGTTTGAATTATTATTTATTTCATTATATAAATTTCATGGTCGAATATTCTAAACATCACATCTGTCAGTCGTACATCACTTAGGCAGATGGTATGAGTTGAAATCATTTTCTTCTGTATATACTTCAACACCCGCGTCTAATCAAGTTTCTGAAAAGTACTTATTGTTGAAGCTTTGAGAATAGAGACTCTATGGTTGGATAGGTTCGTACTAGTTTCAGACAGCTTCAATTCAGAGTTCAGATGGTGATGCGATTGATAGCAATGCCAAAGCTGAAGCAAGTGCCCATTTATTGTTTTTTAACATTCTAAGTTGCATTCTATAGGCCATTATAATTATTGCATCAAAATAAAATTAATATTGGTATGATATTTTAGTCATATGAATTTAGTAGTATATTGCTTTATTTATCATAAGAAATGGAGAAATAAATAGTATCGTAGAGAGTAGAGGGGGAAGACTTAGACGAATATCGTCTCTGCAGTCTTACAAAAAAAAACAAATAAGAGTACATTAACACTGTGAGAAAGAAAAAAAATACAGTAAACACAGAGTATAATAATAATGAAGATAAATTATAGAAGATTAAACAACATGGCAACTTTTTTTTCACCGAGTCGTCACTTTTGAGAAAAATTTCAATAGTAATATGTATAAATATTTAACATAATAGAAATCGGTTCTACGCCTATATCTTAAAAAGTTCCTTATTTTTTTTCTTACGTGAAACAAAAAACTTGATTAAAAAGAGATTGTTTACAAGATGATAGTAGTTGTCGTATACGATTTGATGTTCTTGCTCTTGTTACAATCGCTTGATTTTCCTTCAGCAAAACAGGCTTCAAGAAATATTCTCTTTAGAACAACAGATATAATTTTTGTTGAATAAAATCAGCAATGACTGAAGGCTTAGTACAAATAATTGTGGATAATAATTTTGTGAAATGTATTCGTGTAAGTAATTCTATTGATGTATAAGCTGGAAGGTTGGTTATCTCATCGTTCGTAGCATCATGCCATCTATGTATGGTGTGAAAAATTCTACGATTTAATGCTTCCATTTGTTGGTTTTTTGTACGAGATAATATTGGGTAAATATTTAAAGCAGATTGGTAGTATGGACGAATATATGCATAATATAATTGATACGAAATTTCCTGGAATAACATACGACTGCTAGATAAACGTTTATAAACAAGTAACGTTCATCGGTTTGACTCACTTGACCCTCGACTGTATCAGACAGAAGTATACAAGTCTCATCCATGGACACTCAGTTATGAAACAGCTGATTAAGGGAGAACTTATCATATATGTCGGATTAACTTAATTTTCAGTCTGAAAGATCGAATTGGTTGAAAGTTCAACATTAAAAGTACAAGAATCAAACACTTAGCCAACATTTTTTATCACGTTTCACCTTTCACTCTAGCAAAAACAAACAAAAATTTATTTTATTTCATATAACCCTTCCTACGCTCTAGAAAAAATTATTTTTTCAAAAAAACCTTTTCTCGTGAACCAAAAAAATTCAATTCAAAATTTCAAGAAGCTGACCTCAGATTCGGATTCTCCGACCTTGATTTACTTTCGTCAACCTTTAAAACATCGTCATTTTCTCAAAAGCCCTTTCCTCAACCTAACAAGTTCATTTCAACATTTCAGAAACCGACTTCAGATTCGGATTCTCCGACCCCGATTTACTTTCGTCAACCTTTCTATAATACCGTTATTTTCTCAAAAAATCCTTTCCTTAACCTAAACAAAATTAATTCAAAATTTTGAGAAACTAAATTCAGATTCGGATTCTCCAACCCCGATTTGCCTTCGTCAATCTTTCGAAAAAAAATCAACTTAGATGTTTTTTTGACCTTGTGTGTTTTTGACTTTGACACAAAGCCACACACACACAAACTATTTCTTTTCATATGACCCTCCCTACAGTCGAGGGAATATCATTATTTTCTCAAAAAACCCTTTTCTTAACCTGAAAAACTCAATTCAAAATTTTGAAAAACTAACTTCAGATTCGGATTCTCCGACCCCGATTTATTTTCGTCAACCTTTATAAAATATCATTATTTTCTCAAAAAACCCTTTTCTTGACCCTACAAATCCGATTCAAAATTTTGAGAAACTAAATTCAGATTCGGATTCCCCGACCTCGATTTACTTTCGTCAACCTTTATGGAAAATTTTCTAATGTGAAAGTTTTTTTGACCCTAATGTTTTTTTTTACCCTAATGTTTTTTTGACCCCGATGCAGACACACATACACACACACACACAAACTATTTTTTGTTCATATGACCCTCCCTACAGTCGAGGGAACTACGATATTTTTATTAATCTTTGATTTTATGTAATCGAGATGATAATTAAAAGATAATCTAGCATCGAGAATAATACCAAGATACTTAAATGTGGAGATTTGTTCGATGATGTTGTTTTCTCAATAAATAACCGGAATAGTTGGTGAAATTTGTCGGTGAAAAAGGGTCCAGTAGGTCTTTTTGAAGTTTAATGGTAGTTTCCAGGTAATTGCATAAGAATACAAGTCTTTTATTACATTGGAGATTTGTTGTGAAAGATATGGAATAAGTAATTTTGATGACCAAGTTGCTGAAGGTGAGAGAACAATGGCCAAATCATCGGCAAAGAGATGTTTAAAGTGAAGATTTGACACTGCATTTAATATATCATAATGAAAAACAATAAATAATACTGAACCCACACACGAATCATGTGGAATACCTTTAAATAATGAAAACTAATTTGACTTGGTACATTTGATTTTCTATACAGGCTGAACGTTCTAAAAAATAATTTCTTAACCACGCAATAATGTAGATAGGGCAGTTAAGACACTTGAGTTTGATCCAAAGGCCTTTAATCCATAATTGATTAAAAATGGACTTAAAATCGATAAATAGAGCTGCTGTAGCCGTATTTAATACAATACATTGTCCAATTTGATCAATAATCGACGCGCTTCTGGCAGACAGGTTATATCCTGGTCTGAAACCTGTCTGTTCTTCAGGTAGAATGCTATTATCCAAAATCCATTAACGAAAATGTATAAGAAACAATATCTCATATAACTTTGAAAAATACGGAAGTTATGAGATTGGACGAGTATCGTTTATATTCACTATTGACGTTTTCGTCTTGGACAATAGTATCATTTTTGCGATAAGCCAATATCGAGGAAAACATACATTTTGAACCATATAATCAAAAGAGGAATTGACAAATGTTAGATGAGATGAAGGTAGAAATTTTATAATTCTGTTTGATACATCATCTAATCCTGTGGAATTTTTGTTCTTTAGTGATAAAACAGTTTTCTTAACATCAATGAATTTAATATCAATAAAATCTAATTTTGAATTTTGTAGTTCTTTGTCCAATTCTTGATCAACCAAATCAGGTTCAATTTCCACCGCAGATTGATTATTTTCATGTTCAGAAAATTGTTCTAAATAAAATTGCTTAGCTATAACACACATTACCATTGGAGATGTTATAACCAGACCATTGTGTAGAATACCTTCAAGTCATATGAATTTGTTTCACGAATCATTGTTCTTTTTTCTCTGGCTTGCTATTCTTATAAACATATTGTTATTATGCCAAAATGTAGATAATAATGCATTGCTACTGTTGAACATCTCATTGTAAACTAACTGTAACTGTGATTCGGTTCTATTAAACAGAAGCTATATACAACTACAATGTATCATATCCTTTACACATGAGTTTTAATTTTGATGCAGGTATCTTGCAAAAACCTCGAAGTGCCAATATTTGTACTTTTTACTAGAGATTTTACATAATGGACATTTTCAGTTCTTATTTCTTCAAATTCTGTGTAGTAGAAATAACAAAATTGACATCTCAAGCCATTGTCCGCCGCGAATACTTAAAACTATGAATATTTCTGGTTAGCTCTATGAAATGTTGCACTATTCAATATCTAATATTCTGATCAATCATAATGGACACAACTCGATTTGTTCGATTCTGAACTTGATATGCCCAATTTGCATTGGTTGTGTGAAGTGATAACTGATGCCATCTTCATGGATTTAGATTTCAGTTCATCCCTTCCATATTAGTAGTAATCGTCCACAATGTATTCGTTTGCTATGTCGAACTCAATGAAACAGCTACTGTGAATTCAAAACGACAATCAATAAAATAGTTAACGATTTCATTTGATGTATGATAAAAAGATTTTCGTTTCTTTTTTCATTCGAACATTGAATACGATGATAAATTTACACATTCTAGATTCATCAATCTTTACTCTATGCACACCTATAGATGGCCCATCGAATACTAATAATTCTGATCAGCACATATGCTGACTAGAGGAATGCATATTTCTGCAATAAAATTGAACCTCTTTTTTGTTTCTTATTTCGTTCAATACCACGAAGAAGACATAGTGCTTCGACATGTGAAGAGACAGGCAAAACGCTGATGAAAAAGCTATCAATAAACTCAGTGAACCTTTTGCTCTATGTCAAAAGTGACATTTTTTCTCAGGAAAATTGTTGACAATTGTAGGATATCAAAGAGAGAACATGTTTGTTTCTAAATGATAATGTAATCAGACTCAAATCAGGTCTTCCTCTTCTGCTATTGATAGTAGTCTAAAAAAAGTCAGTGTGTTGCTAATCGAGAACGAGTTTTGATTTAATACACGTAACGCTCGTCGGTGTGATTCGCTTGAGCCTTGACTGGATATTCGGCTCTTTTCGTGTTATATACTGCTTTACAGTCTTCAACAAAACTAATATTCAACGGTTCAAAAGGGCGGGTATGTGTACGTACGTTGATATTAGCCATAATCTCGTTGTGCACAATGCTATGCGAATTCGTGTGATGATTTTCTTCATAAACTCATATAGTCAAATTAATACCCAGATATTGATACTCGACAGAAATCTAAAGAACTACACTATGATAGCGGTATTCGCATGTGTCCGAAAAAAAAGATTATATTCAATTTTCTGAAAGGTCACGAAGCAAAATGCATTCGCGACATTATTGTGAGAACGTGCCATACTCTTTGAAAATTCTACTAGAAATCCGTATGCTTACTAGCATATCTGCCGACAATGTTGTTTACTAGTGTCCGCTAGAAAAATAGAAGCTTAGCTGAACTTCTCACTTACAATAAATCATATTAGATCTGATCTGTAAGCGGAATACCATACTTGAAAGAAAGCTCCTACTCAAAGCAGCCGTTAGACTAGACAGGTAATGTGAATATATCCGTATACATTCCGACACGTGAATGAACACAGACAAAAACACATACCAACAGAAAAACTCACTTTCTTTTCATTCATATATACTTCCGTTAAAGCGAATATCAATTCTTTGAGTGATGTTTTCCGTCAAATGTACTATTCAAATATTGTGCGCGTGCAGAAAAGTCGCTGTCATACTTTATTTCAAAATATTTCTCAGTTCTTTGCCACTTCTAGTCCCTATTGAAACTCTTTAGATCTCGACTGCTGCCATTTATCCGATGAATTCCAATAAATTGAAGCGTCCCTTCAGGGAATTTTCCAGCGTAGTGGCTAGTCGCTGCTATGTTTAATTCTATTCCTCCAAAAGATCATCCTTTTTTATTTACATTCCACCTAATCTCAGACTGGGCTTACTTCGAAAAATCGCTAAATCTATAGCACGAGAATTTTCGACGAGAATTTCTAAGCCGTAGCTTTGTTGTGAACGATTCCTGATTTCTTCAATTTCATTGTCTAACAGGAAAATCAGAGTTTTATTAAAATTCCTCATTAAGGAAATATTAGTAGTATTCTCAAAAAATCTAGCTTTTACACAGATCTTTTGTGAGGTAAGTCTGCAGTACGCTTCGAATATGAGCGACTAGTCGTTCGTCGACACCCCTCCAGGGCGCCACTCACCGCTAGTCGCTCCTTTTATATCAACGCACTTAAGCAATAATTGTTTACTGTCCATTTAACATAAAAGATATGACCTCATTTACATATATCTTTTTATATTACTTTCTTCGAGTTATAGCAGCTAGAAATTCCATGAGTCAGAATTCCTGAAAACATATACAAGGTTAAAAATATGGATTTTTCATAATAATAATGCATTACAATTTATTGCCACATCCCAGTTTAAGACCCTCACCTATCTCTACATACTTTTCCTCAGCTCATAGATTTAAGCATATGAAAGAACCGTGGTAGATACGCTCGCAAAATCAGTCCTGTTTGAACATTATAAGAAAACTCAGCTAATTTTTATCCATTTTCTCCATCATTTCAAAGAACACCGATGCCATTCTTTGTACATAGATGGCTTTTACTATGCCTTTAAAAGATGCTAAGATGCGGAGATTTAAAATGCTTTGGCAACACCTCTTAATCAAATCACAATGGAATTTCTATACCAAACATATAGGATTTCAAGGTACGAATTACTTCAATCTCTTGGAGATTTGAAAGATTCAAATATGTGTAGCATATTAATAAAAAGTCAAGTTTTTAATAATGGAGCGTAACAATATGTTTTTTTTATTTATTAAGAAAACTTATTAAAAAACATAGAGATCAAGTTTCAATTGAATACATAAGCTGTTTATGAATTTTCGAACCTAGAGCAGCTCATCATCAGTAGAGACCTGCGTGACCATGATTTTTCGATTACGTTGACGCCGTAGTCACGACGCACTGGTCACGGTCATGGCACGGTCACGGTCACGATCACGAGGATTTTTCGAATTTAGCTACAGCCACACTAATAAAGCTTTTGAAGAAGGTTTCCTAAGCACTAATATCATCAAAACTGGCTACAGTTCATCCATTAGCCGCGATCTTTTGGCAAAAGTTGTAAAAGTTTCACAAAAGCCTTGGATTTTTGCATAGTTTTGATCTTAGTCATAGTTATGATCGCGAGAGACTTCATCACGAACACGATCACGGTCACGGTCACGCGTGACCATGACCGTGACTCGTAACTACTTTGCAGATCTCTAATCATCAGACATAACATAATCCATATAATTTCATAAATCACCATAACTATTACTGAACGAAGAGTAGAATCAATAAACGAAATAATAATGTTAGAATGTGCTGCTGTTGTAGATAATTCAAATAAGTGTAGCATATTAATAAACAATCAAGTTTTTAATAGTGTAGAATAACAATAAGTGTTTTTATTTATTACGAAAACTGCACATTCTAGCATTATTACTTGGTTTATTGGCTCTACTATTGGTTTAGTAATAGTTATAATGATTTATGAAATTATATTGATTATGTTATGTCTGATCATGAACTTCTCTAGGTTCGAAAATTCACAAACAACTTATGTATTCAATTGAAACTTGATCTCTATGTTTTTTAGTTAGTTTTCTTAATAAATGAAAAACCATATTTTTACGCCCCATTATTAAAAACTTGATTTGAAAGATGTTGTCAAAGCATTCCCAAGCTGCGTGTGTTTGCAATTTTTGAAGGCACACTAAGAGCCATCTGTGCACAAAAAATGGCTTCGGTGTCTGTTCGAATAATAGAGAGAACAGATACAAATTAGCGGAACTTTCTTATAATTATCAGATAGGAGTGATTTCAGTAGCATATTTACTCCTATCCTTTGTATTTAATTCATGAAAAGCGAAAAACACTCCGTGGTAACGACAAAAAGTCACTTAATTCATAACTATTTTCATAAAATTGGACAAAGTTGCATTATCCATTACCACTTTCTTCTTTTTCATAGATTTAGACACAATCTAAAGCCAACATATAATGTATTAGCTGACAATATAATAAAGAAAATACGGTTTCTAAACCAATAAGGACACATACCAACAGAAAAATTCATTGTCTTTCATTCAATTTTGCGTTCGATAGAGTGAATATAATTTTTTTGAATAATGGTTTCCGTCTAATGTACTATTCAGATATTGTGCCCCTACAGAAAAACTGCTTTCATACTTAACTTGAAAATACTCCTCAGTTTTCCGTTACTTCTGGTTCCTATTGAAATCCATCAGATCTAGGCCGTTAACATTTTTCCGATAAATCCTAACATCTTGACGCCTTCCCTGAGGGAATTTTCCAGTGCAGCGGCAAGTTGCTCGTCATTACCCTTTCGGGACGCCACTCGCGACTAGCCGCTGCCACGTGTAACCCTATTCTCCCATAAGATCATCCTCTTTGATTTACATCCTATCAAATTCCAAGCTACTCTTACTTCGAAAAATCGTTAGATTTATAACACGAGAATTTTCGATGAACAGTCCCGAACCTGCACTTTGTTATTAACTATTCCTTATTTCTTCAACCTAATGGTCTGCCTGGAAAGTCAGAGTTTTATTAGAATTCCTGATTAAGAGAATCTTAGTCCAGTATTCTTAATAAACGTATCTTTCGCATAGATCTTTTCTCAAGCGAAATTAGAGTGCACTTGCAATATCAGCGACCAGTCGTTCATCGATGTCCTTCCGGGTTGCTGCTCACGGTTAGTCGCTACATTATTTGAATACATTAAAACAATAGTTGGTTATTCTACACTTACCATAAAGGTTGTGACCTCATTTACAAATATTTTCTTTTATATTAGCTTCTTCGAGTCATAGTGACAATATAGAAATTAGAAGAGTCAAAACTCTTGTCAAAATATACAAATAATTGAATACTTAATCAGAATAAAACATACTGAGAGTAGACTTAAATAGCAATAATGTAAGATCAATTAAAACTTGCCTTTGAGTTTCAGAAGTACTTGTCGGCGTGGATTCGAATGTTGGTGGGATCCTAAATGCGTTTTTTGCGTGAATGCAATTCTATACGTTATATTATTCACTGGCACATATCTTCTTCGAGAACCACATCTAGATAGGACAATTTACAATAAAGCTGATCTGATGCAACTCATCAACTAAGGTCGAACCCACACCGTCTAAAAATAAATGCGGAAACCTCGGACTTAAGTCCGAGAGTTATGTGTACTTCAAAAAGTGAATGAGACAAATCAGTCATCCTAGAATGTGTGGATATACAAATTAGCTTGGCAAACCTTTTCNCCATGCCTGGTGAAACGGAAACTACAATTATATCAATTTCAGCAGAAAGTGTTTCCACAATTGGATATGTCCCAGAAACATCAGCAGCAAGTGAAACTATTGCTACCAGTACTGCGAAAATAACAATACCAGCTGCAACTTCATCTGAAAGTAGCGAGGAAACAGTCTCACTGAGTAGCACTAGTACGTCAAAAAACTTGGTATTCGTACGAATGCTGCAAATCGAGATACATACAACGAAAGACAAACCGTGACCTGATCTTAACCAAAAATAATACCAAGACTATTCATTCGAAACTTTCTTTTCGCGGAATCTTTTTATGATTTCTGTCACTAAACTTCAAGAAATGAGCGGTTTTCGGCAAAAACAGAAAAAGTCGTTTTTCCTTTTTGCTCGGTTAATGCTTTTTCCGATCAAGCACTCCAGAATGCTAGAACGAGATTTATTCAAACCAATATGTTTTCCTCTCTTTCAAAGAGTATGTAAAGACGTAGGCCATGACACTATTTCATTTATCCAATAACCCTTTCCAGATTTTCATTTCACAGAGTACTATTAACAATAGGGTATCAGTACTGAGAGTAGTTCAACACATTAGAATTTTTCATCATGTTCTCGTAAGGAAAACAGACATCTAAACAAAACTTTCCAGGTTAAAGCTTGCATCCTGATATGCCTCACCAAACAAAAAAAATTCACCCGCACAACACCAACCTCAATGAAGATGTTGACTTCCATAACAGTCCAATCTTCATATTCCCATGCCCGATATTAGTCGAAAACAAAGAAACATAGCGCTCCATCTTTTCTCCTATCTTCTCCAATAGCGCCTGAATAAATATCGAACAACTCATCAGATTCGAAAGTTTCATCGAACAATCCCGATTTTCTGCCTACAGAGGACTCCTAAGCATATCCTTCCTTACTGACAATGGTTCGTCTAAAATCGAAAGAAACAATCGAATATTACCTTCTGGCTTGACTGTTGTTGTACCAGGAGCACAGGCCACAATTGACAAAGTCACACCCTTAGGTGGACTGTCGTGCATAGTCGATGTCAAGTCGATGATAATTTTGGCGACCCTTTCTATCGGAAACTTGTCTGCTGATAAATCAGTTGGACTTCCCTGTATCGGACCAACGACAACGCCGAAGATGGTTGTGAATATCACAGTAACTTCATTGAGATTAGCCGATGGAACTTTGATATCTCGAATGATTGCACCGTCCTTTGGTATATTGATGATAATTCTTGGATTCTTGTCAACAAAGTCCACTCCACGTGAGATCAAATCATTTTTGTTTGAGATGTCCTCTGGTGAAGTAGTAACAGCATTACTTCCAATTAAAGTTTCTATGTACTCCATATGTTCGCAGAACTTTTTCATCGTTGTTTCTTGCATTTTTGACGTACTAGTGCTACTCAGTGAGACTGTTTCCTCGCTACTTTCAGATGAAGTTGCAGCTGGTATTGTTATTTTCGCAGTGCTGGTAGCAATAGTTTCACTTGCTGCTGATGTTTCTGGGACATATCCAATTGTGGAAACACTTTCTGCTGAAATTGATATAATTGTAGTTTCCGTTTCACCAGGCATGGTGGCACCTATGGGAATTGTTTCCGTTGATTCACGACCAATGCTCGTTGTACCTAGAATAAACGTAGATATTCAATACTATTTCTATATTTATTAGGGCGCCGTGCCTGACAAAGGAGAGAGCGCAATAATATTACCTTCTGTCATGGCTGTTGTTGTACCAGGAGCACAAGCAACAATTGACAAAGTCACACCCTTAGGTGGACTGTCTTGCATAGTCGATGTCAAGTCGATGATAATTTTGGCGACCCTCTCTGTCGGAAACTCGTCTGCTGGTAGACTAGTTGGACTTCCCAGTATGGGACCAACGACAACGCCTAAAATGGTTGTGAATATCACAGTAACTTCATTGAGATTAGCCGATGGAACTTTGATATCTCGAATGATTGCACCGTCCTTTGGTATATTGATGATAATTCTTGGATTCTTGTCAACAAAGTCCACTCCACGTGAGATCAAATCATTTTTGTTTGAGATGTCCTCTGGTGAAGTAGTAACAGCATTACTTCCAATTAAAGTTTCTATGTACTCCATATGTTCGCAGAACTTTTTCATCGTTGTTTCTTGCATTTTTGACGTACTAGTGCTACTCAGTGAGACTGTTTCCTCGCTACTTTCAGATGAAGTTGCAGCTGGTATTGTTATTTTCGCAGTGCTGGTAGCAATAGTTTCACTTGCTGCTGATGTTTCTGGGACATATCCAATTGTGGAAACACTTTCTGCTGAAATTGATATAATTGTAGTTTCCGTTTCACCAGGCATGGTGGCACCTATGGGAATTGTTTCCGTTGATTCACGACCAATGCTCGTTGTACCTATAATAACGAAGATATTCAAGAAGTTTTGCTCATTCCTGTGACTGGCTTGACCCTCGACTGAATATTCGGCTCTTTCGATGTTAAAGACGCTTTACTGTTTTCAACAAAGCTAGTATCGAATGTTTCAAAAGGCTGAGTGTGTAGGTATGTAGACTTTGATATTAGCCTGAACCTCATTGTGTACAATGGTACGCAGCTCCGTGCGATGATTATTGTGATAAATTTATCTAATGAAATTGATACCCATACATTGATAGTCAACGGATATGTAAATGAACTACATTATGGCAGCAATATCCGTGCGGACCAGAGAAAAGATAGTATATTCAATTTTCTGAGAGGTTACGAACCAAAACGCATTCGCGACACTGTTGTGATATCTCGGCATGGTTCTTGAAAATTCTGCGAAAAATCCATATGCTTAATAGCACATCAGCCTACATTGTTGTTTACTACAGTGTTCGGTAGAAAAAGATGAGTTTAACTGAACTTCTAGCGTAAAAGAAATCATATTTGATGTGATCAATAATCGGATTACTCTACTTGAAAGAAGCTCCTACCGAAGGTAGTCGTCAGACTAGACAGGTAATATAAATATACCTGTATACATTCCGACGCATGAATGAACACAGACAAGATCACATACCAACAGAAAAGCTTCCTTTTATTTCATTCATATGTACCTCCGATAAAGCGAATATAAATTCTTTGAATAATGTTTTTTGGTCAAATGTACTATTCAAATATTGCACACATACAGAAAAGCCTTTGTCACACTTTATTTCAAAATATTTCTCAGTTGTTTGCCACTTCTAGTCCCTATTCAAATCCATTAGATCTCGACTGTTGACGTTTATCCGATGAATCCCAGCAGTTTGAAGCGGTTCTTCAGGGAATTTTGAAGCGCAGCGGCTAGTCGCTCTTCGGCGCCTCACCATGGCACCACTCGTGGCTAATCACGAGGGCTGGACAATATCCCGCAGAGTCGAGAAATTGTTTCACTTATAGCAGAAATGGTTTTTATAGCGAAACACAACCTGCCACTAAATATTTTCAATTAGAAACGCATAAACCATGTCTACCCTCAAAAGATGAAGTGTATAAGATGTAAGAAGAAATCGATCAGATTATTCTTACAGTATGCGGAGAAATGAATAAAATTATTTTCCACTATAAGGAGAAAATCTACTAGAAATGGATTTTCTCCAGCAGAAATGTAAATATTTCTAGCAGAAATCCTTCATCCATTTTAACCTTACTAAGCAGAAGTGAAAAATGAAAAATAGGGCGTGGAGATTGGTAGATATATGCTTGTTTTCTTTCATTCTGTTTCTTCTCGCTGAAGTATTTCTTTATGGCAAATTAAACGCAATAAATATATGTTTATATTCTTTTTTCCATTTCTCCTTGATACGTGTGACTTTTTGTAGGGTGAACCATTTCTCCTCAAATGGGAACAATTTCCCGACCGATTGCTCCAATTGTCCACTGCTGCTAGCCGCTGCTATGTTTAATTCTATTCCTCCATACGACCATCCTTTTTTATTTACAGTCCACCTAATCCCAGACTCGACTTACCTCTAAAAATCGTTAGATCTCTACCACGTGAATTCTCGACGGGAATTTCTAAACCGAAGCTTTGTTGTGAACTATTCCTTATTTCTTCAATTTCATTGTCTAACTGGAGAATCAGAGTTTTATTGAAATTCCTCATTAAGAAAATATTAGTGCAGTATTCTCGAAACACTTTAGCTTTTACACAGATCTTTTGTGAGGGGAGTCTGCAGTATGCTTGCAATATGAGCGACTAGTCGTTCATCAGCGCTCCTCCGGAGCACCACTGACGGCTAGTCGCTCCTTTTACATTAGTGCACTTAAGCAATAGTTGTTTGTTGCCCATTTTACCTAAAAGATATGACCTCATTTACATATATCTTTTTATATTACTTTCTTCGCGTTATAACAGCTAGAAATTCCACAAGTCAGAACATCTGAGAAAATATACAAGGTTAGAAGTATGGTTTTTTCATAATAATAATAATACATTACAATTTATTGTCACATCCCAGTTTAAGACTCTCGCCTATCTATGCATACGTTTTCTCAGATCATAGATTTAACCATATCGAAGAACGGTGATAGATATGCTCGCGAAATCAATCCTATTTGACAATGATAAGAAAACCCAGCTAATTTTTATCCCTTTTCTCCATCATTTCCAACGACACAAATGCCATTCTTTGTGCATAGATGGCTTTTACTATGCTTTTAAAAGCTGCAAAGATACGGAGATTCGAAATGCTGGGGCAGCTCCTCTTAATGAAATCACAATGGTATTTTTATACCAAACATATAAGATTTCAAGGTGCGAATGACTTCGATCTCTTGGAGATTTGAAAGATGTTGTCAAAGCATTCCCAATCTGCGTGTCTTTGCAATTTTTGAAAGCATACTAAGAGCTATCTATGCACGAAAAATGGCTCCGGTGTCTGTTTGAATAATAGAGAGAACGGAGACAAATTAACGGAGCATTCTTATAATTATCAAATAGGACCAATTTCAGTAACATATTCACTCATATCCTTTGCATTTAATTCATGAATAGCCCGAAACGCTCCGTGATAACGACAAAAAAATCACTTCATTCATAACTATCGTCATAAAATTGGAAAAACTCGCACTATTCACTATCACTTTCTTCTTTTTCATACGTTTAGACACAATCTAAAGCCAATATATATTGTATTAGCTGACAATATATAGTTAAGAAAATATAGTTTCTAAACCAACAAGAACACATACCAACAGAAGAATTCATTTCATTTCATTCAATTTTATTTCCGATAGAGTGAATATAAATTCTTTGAGTAATGCTTTCCGTCTAATATACTATTCAGATATTGTGCTCGTACAGAAAAACTGTTTTCATATTTAACTTGAAAATATTTCTCAGTTATTTGCCAATTCTGGTCCCTATTGAAGCCCATCAGATCTGGACCGTTGACATTTTTCTGCTGAATCCTAACACCTTGACGCCTTCCTTCAGGGAATTTTCAAGTGCAGCGGCTAGTCGCTCGCCAGTGCCCCGGAGGGACGCCACTCGCGGCTAGCCGCTGACACGTGTAATCATGTTCTCCCATAAGATCATCATCTTTGACTTACACCCTATCAAATTCCAGTCTGCTCTTACTTCGAAAAATCCTTAGATTTAAAACACGAGAATTCTCGATTGGCAGCCTCGAACCGGCACTTTGTTATGAACTATTCCTTATTTCTTCAACCTAGCTGTCTAGCTCAAAAGACAGAGTTTTATTAGAATTCCCGATTAATAGAATCTTAGTCTAGTATTCTCAATAAGCCTAGCTTTCACATATATCTTTTCTGAAGCGAATTTAGAGTGCGCTTGCAATATTAGCGATTAGCCGTTCGTCGGCGTCCCTTCGCGGCGCCACTCACGGCTAGTCGTTCCATTATTTGAATATATTAAAACAATAGTTGATTTTTTCTACATTTATCATAAAGGTTATGACCTCATTAACAAATATCTTTTTATATTAGCTTCTTCGAGTTATAGTGATTATATAGAAACTACACAAGTCAGAACATCTGAAAAAATATGCGAATAATTGAATACTTAACCAGAACAAAATATAATACGAGTAGGTTTAAATACCGATAATGTCGGATCGACTAAAACTAGGCTTTGAGTTTCAGACGTACGTGTCAGCGTGGATGCGAATGTTGGTAGGACCCTAAATGTGTTTTTGCGTGAATCCAATTCTACACGTTTTATTTTTCTCTGCCACATATCTATTTCAAGAACCACATCTAGACGGGACAACTTACAATAAAGCTGATCTGATGCAATTCATCACCTGAGGTCGAACGCACACCATCTAATAAAATCACTGATTGCACATTAGCAACACAGAAAATGTGCGAATTACACATTAACCCTCCCTGACCACACCAGCTCGTAAGCAAAGAAACGGGAACACATTAAATTACTGCTAGTCGAATAAAACTTGACAGATTCATAGCCAAACACCGAACATATTGAATTGGCTCAACTGGCGGCCTGATAAAACTTCATATATAATTGATGTTACTCCGATTATCAAACCTGTAATCACACTAACACATCTGAATGCGAAACTCTTCCAATGACTGTCACATTACAAACTCATTTTATTTCATATGATCCTTCTTAGAGTCGAGAGAAAAACTCTCGTTTCGGATTGGTTCATTTTCTGCCAAATGAAAGATCCAAATCGAAAAGCCGACTTCAAATTCGTATTCTTGGATGTCGATAACCTACTACCGAGTTTTATCAAAAGGTCCGAAAAACCTCAAACTAAAAAAGCTCATTTCCGATTAGTCAGCATGGTATCCAATGCGAAGGCTGGATGCAAAATCTGACCTGGGATTCAGAATCCTGGCCCTCTGTATCCTATAGTAAAGTTTCATCAAAAGGTAGAAAAACCTTAAACTAAACAACATCGTTTCTGATTGGTCGGCTTCCTAGCCAATGAGAAGAACGGACGTAAAATCCAACCTCGGATTCAGATTTCTCGACCTCGATTACCTTTAGTGAGAATTTAGAAGTTACGCCTAAATAAACTTCACCTCTGATATTTTTTTTGACCTTGCGGCACACAGACAGACACGCAAAATCTTTTTAATTTTTTTCATATGACCCTCCCTATAGTCGAGCAAAAATTGTTATTGTCTCAAAAAAATCTCGCCTCCACCGAAAAAATTCAACTCAAAATTGTGAGAATCTGACTTCAGATTCGGATTCCCCAACCCCGATTTACTTTCGTCAACCTTTATAGAATATCGTTATTCTCTCAAACAATTCTTACCTTCATCGAAAAAATCAAACTCAAAATACTGAAACTCTGATTACATATTCGGATATCCAGACCCCGACTCACTTTCGTCAACCCTTAGATGCTGAACATAAATAAACTTCACCTCAGATGTTTTTTTCAACCTGCCACAATGAGATAAACTCATTTTATTTTTTTTCATATGACTCTTCCTCTACTCGAAGGGACAAAAAGATCGTTTCTGATTCGTCCACTTTATAGCCAATCAGAAGGCTGGATGCAAAATCTGATCGAAGATTCAGAATCCTTGCCCTCGCTTCCCTGTACTGAAGTTTCATCACAAAAGATAAACACAGCATAGAAAAAAAAAGCTTATTTCTCATTGGTCGCCTTCCTAACCAATGGAAACCGAGGATATCAAATCCGACCACAGATCCGTAATCCTGCAACTCGATAACCTCTAGCAAAGCTTCATCAAAAGGTACAGAAAGCTTTAAATATGGAAGTTCGTTTCTCATTTGCTCGGCTCTCTAGCCAATAAAAAGACCCGATGCAAAATCTGATTGCAGATTTAGAATCATGGCCCTCGATAATATACGGTAAAGCTTCCTCAAAAGATGCAGAAAACTTTAAAAAAAAGCTCATTTCTCATGGATTGCTTACCCATCAAACCTCAATTTCGGCTATAAAATCCAACCTCCGATTCGGAATCGCCGACCTCGATTTACTTCCGCCAACCTCTACAGAGTATCACTATTTTCTCACAATATCCTTTCCTCCACCACACAATCCAACTAAAATTTGCAAAAAAATTTAACCTCCGAACCGCATCCCATGAACACGATTACCCTTAAGAAACTTTCATCTAAAGACCGAAAATCGTACAAATAAACCAACCCCTGATATGTTTTTCGACCTCAAACAAACAGATAGACACAGAGTCAAACGCAATTTATCCCATATCACCGTCCCTATAGTCGAGAGATGAATATTTCTATTTTGAACCATGCGCCGTGCCTGAGAGAAGTGAGACAGTGCAACCATATTACCTTCTGTCATGACTGTTGTTGTACCAGGAGCACAAGCAACAATTGACAAAGTCACACCCTTCGGTGGACTGTTGTGCATAGTCGATGTCAAGTCGATGATGATTTGCGCGACACTTTCTGTCGGAAACTCGTGTGCTGCTAGCGCAGTTGGACTTCCCCGTATGGGACCAACGACAACGCCTAAAATGGTTGTGAATATCACAGTAACTTCATTGAGATTAGTCGATGGAATTTTGACATCCCGGATGATCGCACCGTCCTTTGGTATATGAACGATAATTCGAGGATTCTTGTCAACAAAGTCCACTCCACGTGAGATCAAATCATTTTTGTTTGAGATGTCTTCTGGAGAAGTAGTTACAGCATTATTTGCAATTAAAGTTTCTATGTACTCCATATGTTCGCAGAACTTTTTCATCGTTGTTTCCTGCATTTGCGGCGTACTACTGCTACTCAGTGAGATTGTTTCCTCCCTACTCTCAGGTGCCGTTGCAGCTGAAGTTGGTTGAGTTCCTTCAGTAGCAACAGTCTTGGCGACAGTTCCTTCAGTGACTCCTTCGGTTGCAGCTGATGTTGGTTGAGTTCCTTCAGCAGCAACAGTCTTGGCGACAGTTCCTTCAGTCACTTCTTCCGTTGCAGCTGATGTTGGTTGAGTTCCTTCAGTAGCAACAGTCTTGGCGACAGTTCCTTCAGTGACTCCTTCGGTTGCAGCTGATGTTGGTTGAGTTCCCTCAGTAGCAACAGTCTTCGCGACAGTTCCTTCAGTGACTCCTTCGGTTGCAGCTGATGTTGGTTGAGTTCCTTCAGTAGCAATAGTCTTGGCGACAGTTCCCTCAGTCACTTCTTCGGTTGCAGCTGATGTTGGTTGAGTTCCTTCAGTAGCAACAGTCTTGGCCGCAGTTCCTTCAGTGACTCCTTCGGTTGCAGGTGATGTTGGTTGAGTTCCTTCAGTAGCAACGGTTTCGGCGACAGTTCCTTCAGTCACTTCTTCGGTTGCAGCCGATGTTGGTTGAGTTCCTTCAGTAGCAATAGTCTTGGCGACAGTTCCTTCAGTCATTTCTTCGGTTGCAGCTGATGTTGGTTGAGTTCCGTCAGTAGCAACAGTCTTGGCCACAGTTCCTTCAGTGACTCCTTCGGTTGCAGCGGATGTTGGTTGAGTTCCTTCAGTAGCAACAGTCTTGGCGACAGTTCCTTCAGTCACTCCTTCGGTTGCAGCGGATGTTGGTTGAGTTCCTTCAGTAGCAACAGTCTTGGCCACAGTTCCTTCAGTCACTCCTTCGGTTGCAGCTGATGTTGGTTGAGTTCCTTCAGTAGCAACAGTCTTTGCGACAGTTCCTT
>CAJNSZ010001219.1:9991-29569 GCA_905329745.1 Rotaria sp. Silwood2 | reverse complement strand
ATAAAAAATTTCAGAACTTTTGGACAAAGTCTCAGATCAAAATTCAAAAATATGGCTTTGCTGCAAATGTGGGGTCTTATCGGAAAAATTCACTAAAACCTCGATATCTCACTAGGAACAAGCTAGGGGCACGAACTTTTTTTTTACGGTAGACATAATTCATCAAGGCCTACAAGATGCGCAAAGTCTCGAGTAAAAATCGCTCCAACACCTGGGAATGTTTCCTCGTAAGATTTCGAATTTTTAGTTTGATTTTTCTTGTAGGCTTTTAATTTTCAAGCGAAATTATACTTTTAAATTTTGACCTGAAATTTTGCTCACATAAAGGCACTGATTAGACTAACATATAGAAAAAATTTCAAAACTTGTTGACCAAATCTCTATGAGATACAACATTTTTCAAAATATCCATGTTGTTTATAATACTCATGGCTAAGCGTCCTTATTTTAAAAAGGTTTATATCTCAGAAAGACTTAATGAAAAAATTTTGAAATTGTTTTCTACATGCTAGTATAATAGGTGCCTTTATGTGAGTAAAGTTTTACGTCAAAATTCAAAAAAACAATTTCTCTTGAAAATTAGGGTCATACAGAACGAATACATTAAATACTCGATATCTCAATAATAAAGATCCAGAGAGACTCGAAGTACTCTATGACATTTACTTACTCACTATCTATCGAATGAATACGTTTCCAACTTAAAAATGATTTATTATTTAGAAATCTGCCGTTGTTAGTGTTATTTCATCATGAGATAATGAATAAATATTTTTCTTTTATATATTACAACAAAAATAAAAAAATTTCTATAGATGAAAACTTAAATTTTATATTTTTACCAATATGTATAATATGTCATGTTCAATGAATACACCGATTGTTGATAATTACATCATAGACAAAATAAGCTTTTAGCGTAAATAGAATATAATCGTTGAGACAATTGACTCAAGCATATGATGACGATTATACTAGGTTTTTATTTTTGGTGTGTATATATATATGTATATATATATGTATACATTCTAATTATCTTCGTTGTCATATATATACATATATAGATCTATATGTAAAACAGTAAGAATAAGAAGAACACAAGCGCATTTTGTCACCTTGATTGACACAAGAAAAGAAAAGAATAGGAAGAAGGTATAACTACAATAAAAAAAAAATGAACATACTACGATTCTTTTACTATAGAAGATGAAGGTAATTTAAATTTTCATCACAGATACTGATCCTTGATTTTGTCACACAAGAGTTAATCTTTTTTCCCTCTCTCTCTCTCTCTCTCTCTTTACCTAGAAGATATCGAAAATGATAATGTTCAGTCAAGGACATATCATATTACACCTAAAAACTAATAGATATGATTAATATATAAAGTACAAATTTTCGAGAAAAAAAGAAAGGTTTGATTCTATGATAAAAAAGCTAAAACTTGTGCCTTCTTGCTTGTAAACAGAATTTACATTCTTGTTTAGTATAATAAAAAAAATAAATGCATAGAATAAGATTCGATTAATAAATATCTTGATAAGATAATTATCAAAAAAAAAACAAAAAACAAAATCGTTAACCTTTCTATTTTCTTTTGTCAAAATACAAGTACATAACATAACGTTGAACATTCTAAAAAAAACTTCATTAGACAATTATTCGATTATTTAAATAAATTTTTCAATTGTCAGAAAACTTGTTTGGAAATACAATCATAAACACTAATGGATTTTACTCGAAGGACATGACATGTGCCGTCTCGCCATATTGTGTATAAATTCTTATCGTCTTTTCTCATGTATTACACTGATTATCATCATCAGATAAATATGTCATTCTCGTGTAGACAAAAAATTATATCTGTATCAAAGCATTTTATAGCGTCAAACATACATGCATACATCTATATATATATATATATGATCGACGATCGTATCATCCTTCATCATCAACGGAAGAGATATGGACGAAATAACAAACTCGATAATGAAACGTCATGATTATGATGATTCGAGAAAAAAAAAGCATAAATTTGATGATCTTGAAAATACGAGCCTTCTCAATGTTTTTTTTGGTTTATGAAGAATTAACGAGACACACTATGAAAAACATACATTCGCAATCAGAATCATTATCGCCTGACAACTACACCTTTATAATTGATGAAGAAGAAAAATGTCATCTCGATTTGATGACAAATAGCTAAAGATATTTTTTCTTTATTAGTATTGTTATTTTTATAATAATTATTATTATTTCTATAATCGCTAATCTTTTTCAATATCTCGAAAAAGGTTAATATGATTTGATCTTGCTTTTCGATAACGAATATTTAGGGAAAATCCATAATAGATTGTTTTCCTTATGAAATAATTTAATCGAAATATGAAGAACATTTAATAACTTACGTTTTTCTTTATCGGATGAGTAATGTCCGCTTTTTTTCTTTTCTTTATCTTTGATTTTATTCCTTGTCGTACACTTATTTTTTTTTTACCTACCTCACAAAAAAAAAAAAAGAAAAAAAAACTAAATATCCTTTCTCTCGTCCTTTCCTGTTGCTGCTTCTTTTTTTGTCATCAAATCGATGGTATTCGATGTTGATAATATATGTACACGTATGGCATCTAGGAATGCAAATTTTTAGGATTGTGAAGTATCCATTCTTTTCTAACAGTTTAATCATTCAAAAACACCCTCTGTACTTGTTGATAAAGGTCATAGAAAAAAACAAAAAAAAAAACCACTTTAAAATATACGTACGCATTGTATAAAATGTAATGGTATTGATTCATCTGTGGTTGCACGATACCGATTATTCGTTATGTCGAAGCATATTTCTTTTTCTATGCCACATTTGATGAAGAAGAAGAAAAGCGAGAGAAATAATCGCATTTAATCAACACAAAATGTATTTATGAATATTTATTTGATAATCGATTGTTCAAGGTCGTTAAAAAAAATCCTTTATCTATTTCTTTTCTTCTCTGTATACATTATAAGAAAACTTAAATACTCACCCGTTCATTAATATGATATACAACATACAATGAAAATATAAACTTTTTTTGTGCTCAGTATATACTCTGTATATCTTATTATGGTTGAACAAATTCGAGTATAAATTAGACATGCTCATATAGATGCTCAATGTTATGTACAATACTTAAGAAAATGAAAGAATTCTTATGACATTGAAAAATATAATGCAAAGATTCAACATTAATTTAGAAGAAAAAAAAAAGAAAAAGATTATCAATTCTTTGTCTTCATAGGAACTGTCAAAATTGGAATCATGTTTCTTTTTATACATTTTATGTATGTTGATTATTCAAGATATATGAAGTAATAATGGTTGTATCAGCGATAATATTAAGCATATTAATATATAATGATTTCACACTGAGTAAGTGACGGAGAAAAAAGAAAAGAAGTAAAAAAAAAATATTTTATTAACAATATTATGTATAGATTGACATTCATTGTTGATAATCGATATAGGTGTGATCAATATTTGATCGAAAGATTCGCATTCTAATGAAAACAAAAACTCGATAGTTACACACACATCTATATCATCAGTTATAATGAAAAAAGTCACTGCTACATGTTATGTCTGTCCGACAAGTTGTTAACTTAATACTTTATTCATAATGTGAGAAATTTTTTTTCTTTAATATATGCATATAAAATAGCAACTATAACCATTTAAATTAAATATCTAATCAATGATATGTTAAATCAATATTTAAAAACGAACAAACAGCATACTAATGATATTGACATCATATGTCCTTGAACAACAACCAGCTGCAATAAAAAAAAAAAAAAAAAGAAACTAAATGAATAAGTTATTTCATCGACCTTATATTATTTACTACTTTTTGAATGTCTTATCATATACATGAATAAGAAAAAAGTATAAATACATGTATATGTATCAATCAATTCTATATTAAGAGTAGATGAGTATTAATTAAGAAAAACTACGATATATACATTTTTTTGTGATTGATGAGAAAATCTTTATTTTTATTACTGGACAACTTATCTACATAATAGGACAAATATAAAGCAAAACATTAGATGAGTATTAAAATTTATAATAAAAATAAAAGAGAACTATCGTCCACTACCACCGCCACCAGCAGCAGCTCCAGGATCTGCAAAAGCACCTTGAAGAACAAAAACAACGACTATTGGTAATATATATTTCCACTAGAAAAAAAAAATTGCAAAAGTACTCTGATTTTTTTTTTTTTGTATAAATATTTTTTATTACTCACATATTTGAGTATAAATGGTCGATTATCATTTCCTTGTGTATTTAATTTTGCTTCTCTTTCACGTTTAAGTTTTTCAAGAAAATGTTGTATCTCGGGTCTATTATTAATACAAACAAAAAAAAAAAGAAAAGAAACAACAAACAAGGATTCTAGTTACAAAGAAAATTATAAATTCTATTTTTACTGTGGTCCAAGCTCGTTAAAATGTAAACGTAGAGGAACTTTATATATTAAATCATTTTGTTTTTCCAATAAAGCAATATTCGAAATACTACATGTTGAATTATTTGTTAAAATATTTACACTAACAATATAACCATTTTCACTAATAAATAAATTCATAGTATACTGAAATTCTGCTTGTAAAATAAGACACTAAAATAAATGATTTGAAAGTAAAAAGAAAGGACAAATTTAAAAATCAAAAACAAGAAGAATCTTTACTATTGGTATTGATGTCATTACATAATCTTGTAATGAGCGACGTTTAAAATGAACTTTTAATGTATAATATGAATGTATATTTAATCGATAGTCCTTAAGAAAAAAAAAAAAACAGAAAAGCATTTTTTATTTATAATTTAATTTTTGACGTTATAAATTAAATAACTTCAATTAATCGTTCATATTGTAAAGATGATATCGTGCGTGAAGGTAATAATTCAATATTTGATTGTCTTGAAAGACGCACATTGGTTTTAGCAAATGATACAAATTTTCCATCTATCACATTATCTTCGATACTAAGAGATACAATATCATCAGCTGTATCCTCAAATGTCTGTAAAAAAAAAAAATTAATAAATTTTTTTCAATAAATAAAATTTCGTGTACCAATATGACTTTTAATTGTAAAATAAAAATAATAAAAACAATAAATTTAAACATTTCAGTTGACTACACAATGTACAAAAATAATTCCACGGGAACATTGTACTCGTAGCGACTTATATTTTTTTTCATTCGAGATTCTCTTCGACCAATCAATGCTTATCCATTGGATAGCCACGTTTTGACTTCTTCACTAGTAAAATATTAACTATGGATATGGATAATGAATTCGTAGGAAAAACTGTCATATTAGGAAATAAAGTATATTTAATATATTTGTATTTCAATTGATTGGTAAATTGATTTGTATTTATAGACATATGAACTTGATAAACTTAGTCCGGAAGAACGTTTTCGAGTTCGACATGAAGCAATACATGAAAAACATAAAGGACATGAATCAATGCATTTGGAAATGGTACTTGTTCTACTTATTTCACTTGTTGTTTGTCAATTTTTATTATTATTTTGGAGAAATTATCATCTGCGATCTTATCAAGTAATAGTTCAAAAGTGTTTTTAAATGTGATATTATTTTTTTTTTCTTTTTTAGTTTTTTACTCTTATTGCAATGTGGTTAATTCCATTTGGTTTATCAATTCATTTTTTTTATATTCGTTTTATTATAATTTGGTGTTGTTTCACAATTATAACAGTTTATGTTACACGTCGTGCAACACGACAACCTATTGAACCAAATACACCAAGGCAAAAAAGCAACAATATTAATTTTTTTTAAAATAATAAAAATTATGTTTTTATTTTAATAGATTAGTTTATAAATGGTTTCTTCTTATTTATAAGATCTCATATGGACTGGCCATTAGTGGTTATTTTCTTGTAATGATGACTTTTCTTGGTATTAATAATCTTCTATTAATATCTCCACAAGTAAATATCTTAATATGCATGATGAACTTTAAAAAATTAGTTGCCTATTGTAGACTGGACTTGATTTTGGAATATTAATTATGTTTTATGGAATATATTATGGTGTACTTGGAAGAGATATGGCTGAATCATGTACTGATCGAATGGCATCGAAAATTGGAGTACGATATTTTTGTAAAAAGAAAAAAACTAATAATAAAATTCAAAGTGTTTTTTGATTTAGTATTATTCCGAAACAGGTTTACCTAAACGAGCATTAGAATCGAATACATGTGCTGTTTGTGCTAATCCAATATTAGTACAAAATAATGAAGAAGCATTAATTGAACAAACATATAAATTACAATGTGGTCATACGTAAGTATTATGATATTTGTTTGATTTTTTTTTTTTTGAAAATTTTCTTTTAATTTAATTTGATTAGTTTTCATGAATGGTGTATACGTGGTTGGTGTATTATTGGAAAAAAACAAACATGTCCGTATTGTAAAGAAAAAGTAGATTTAAAAAGATTATTTCCTAATCCATGGGAGGTATGTTAAATAAAAAAAAAAAGTAATATTCATAGTTTGTTTCTCTTTTTAAATTTAGAAACCTCATGTACTCTATGGAAATTTACTTGATTGGGTTCGATATTTAGTTGCTTGGCAACCATTAATTTTAATGATTGTACAAGGTGTTAATTATGTACTTGGTCTTGAATAGGTGAAATAATATTTATGTCAATTATGAGTTACATAGACAATTTTGTTTTTATTTCATTCTATGTGTTATCATTTGACGATATATATAGGAATATAAATATATATATTTTTTTGATTAATGTCAAATGTATTCAAATTTTTGTTTTTTGCAGATTTTATTTAAATAATGAATATTAAAGATCAATTAAGTAGTTTGGGATGGTCAATAAAAATAGATTTTTTTGAAAAAAATACACAAGAAATTGATATTAATGGAAAACAATTACTTGATGTGAATATATTTTTGTTTTTTTTTAAACTTTCTCCTCCCCCTCAAAAATCGATTTCGCGCCATGTAAATTCCAATCGTCGGATGAAGTACAGAACCCGTTTTTTTGGGTGTGGGTACTTTTTAAGTGGAGAAAAAGTAGGACAAATTCAATGACTCAAAAACACTCTATCAAAATGAATCTTTGTATATGTATATAATGAAAACAAAGCTTAACTTAACAAAAGAGACTTTGTACTGTGTTACACATTGGCATGCTCTTATAAACGAAAAACTTCTCCCGCTTGGGAATGTGAGATGAATAGGCTTTGACTTATCATTTCTTTTTAATTTAATAGAGTGATTTAAGAGAAATCGGTGAAGAATCTTTGCCTGAAATAGCAAAACTTGATCAAGTATGAAAAAACAAGGAAGTGGATCATAATCAAATTTCATTTATATATATATATTCAGACAATAAAACCATGTATTGTACAATTACATAAAACTCGCAATGTAACAGCACCAAAAAGTAAGGAAACATCATCGAATAGACCACATCTTTATCGATTGACAATAACGGATGGACATGTTTTTCAAAATGCACTTATTCTACCATCACTTAAAAATTTTAAGTATATTATATAATTAAATTTTTGCTTAAAACCAATAACTTGTCTTTTCTATTTTTTGGATTATTAGTTTAGATACACCACCTGGTGTTAAACTTTTATTAAAACCAAAAACAAAAATTTTACATGGATTTTATATACTAAATGATCAAACATGTGAAGTACTTGGTGGAACAGTAAATGAACTTGTTCGTACATGGAACTTAAATAAAGTTCGAATCTTAATGAAAATTTAATCAGAGAAACTGCTTCTGGGATTTAGTTAGTGGATACAAATGTTCGAACATTAATTGGTGAAGAAGCACCACCACCTTGGGTTCCATTTGGTACTAAACATGCATCAGGAACGACAGGTTGCTTTATAGTTTCAATCGTTGTTTTTTTTTCTTATTATTATTATCTATTATGAATAGTTGATACTTCTAAACGTTCGATAGATGTAGTTAAAATGCAAGAAACTCATGAGGAAGATCCAGAATATGTTCGTCAACGTCGGGCTGCTATTTATAATCTTCTTACCGGTCATATTTGGAAAAAACGAAGACTTACTGAACGAAAGCTTATCAACGGTAAAAATGCAGCAAAAGTTTTTGAAATAGAAAAGCAACAAATGACAGAGAAAAGACAAAAAACGACTTCTACTTCTTCATTGTCAGCATCGATTACCAATGAACTGATAAATATAGCAACATCAACTGAAGCAATTAAAGTTAATAGTCGATGTAAGCAGATGTTTTGAATTGAAACGAATGGTCCATTATCTCTATCATTGTAGTATCAAAACCGAAAAACAAAAAGATTGCACACAAAGCAACTAAAAATCATGGAAAACGAGCACCATCAAATTGTAAACGAATTTCTAAACGTCGACGAGGTGCTGATGGTGAATGCAAAAAAGGCACGTCCAAAATTGAAGATATTACTCAAGTTGATTGTTTTGTTTGATGTGTTTTGAAAATGAATTAGTTTTTTGCATGAAAGTTTATTAGTTTTACTAGTAGAGTTAACAGACAATCATACAAAAAAAAGTCAGATATAGATAGATATTCCGTAAATCAGTTTATTTTTCAGCTACCATTATCTTCTGTAGACATGCAGAATAAATAAAGAGAAAATATAAACTTTTATAAAGCTTGATATGTGGCATTTGTTAAGGGAAGATCGACATACAGCCACCTATTGCATATGTCGCATATTATTAAAAAATATTGTGGGTATGAAAATACTTGTATACAAATCTTTCTAGCACAGAGGACGAGTTTCTGAAACTTTCACTTTGGCACTCAATATCTGCGAATATCATTTAATTTAATTGACATTTGTCGAACAATTTGTGCCAACACATTGCAAATGTTTCGAATTTCTGCTCCTAAATATTTGAAACAAAAGACATACTCAACTGGTTTATTTTGAAAGGATATTTCTGGTGTACTAGCCGCTACTGTGCTATGGATTGACATTGCTTTCGTATTTTTAACATTAAGGTGTAGGGTGTGGATGTGAGTATGACCTTTTCTAATGCGTCACACCCACACCCTAATACATAGGCGGCGGACCCATTAGGCTTGGGGAGGCTCAAGCCTCCCCTAAAAAACGGAGAAGAAGGCTTAGAGAGGCTCATTTAATTTGAAAAAAAGTTGTGGATCTCATCTTTAATTTAAATCATGTAATTATACCTCATATTCATAAAGAAAGATTAGATGAACTAGACTTAAATAGTATCTGCTCTACNTAGATAAAAAATACTCATTTGAATAATAGAGAAACTTCTAACATAATTAGAAACTCAACAATTGATGCCAATATTGATGAAAATTATTTTAGGTTTTATCTAGCTTAATTATTTTCAATCTTCTGTTTCAATATCAAATTAAAATTGGAAGATTTTTCTCCAAATATTATTTTTTTCTGTAAAGTACTATTTGCTTGATCGATGATCAAATGCTATTGCTTAAAACTTTTTTATTCCACGAATAAGACAAAAAAAGTCATTGACAAAAAAATGAGATGAAGAACGAACCAAAATATCTGACTTTATTATCCACATATATTTATATGTTAATGCATAAAAAAAATATCTCTATGTTTTTTTTTGAGATCTTTCGCTGACGTATATAATTTATGTCTTTTTCTTTATGTCCATTATTGTCGGTCAAAATGTCGCCACTATTGTCCAAACCAACGACAGCATTCCGAATGCTGTTGATACTATCACAATTCGATCCGATCTTGCCCAGTTTGAAATTGCTTCTGTTCGATCATTCTAAGAGAAAAAAAACGAATTATAAATATTTAACACTACAAAACTAATAAGAAAAATAGAGATGTTTCAAGAAAAGGGTGTGGGTGTGGGGTGTGGGAATGGGTGTGTGTGTGTTACTGGTGTAGGTCTGTGTATTGTGGGTATGGGTATGAACAAAAGAAATAAAACTTCTACACCCAGCATACCAACACCCACACCCACACCCACTCCCACCCGCAAAATTCTCTACAAACCCTGAACGTTTGAAAGGATTCTGACATGGTCACTGTATGAGCTGGCGAGTCCCGATGGATTTACTCAGTGTTCGATAAGAGTATTGTATTCGCAATTTGCCGAAGGTTGACGATTAGTATGAAAAAATTAAGTAATAGCACCACTCATATACAAACTTGAAAGAGTTTTCATGTATGAGCATACATGTGAGGAAGTCACTGAAGTCTATTTTTGTTGCTTAGAAATATTATGACAAGGGTTTGTTTTGGGATGAAATTAGAATCATTCTTGAAAAACAGTTATGAGATTCATTTGCGAAAGAATTCTTTTGATGTTCGTCAAGGCTTGGTATTTTTTTTTCGCGCAGCAAGCCTTAATGTAAATGTATGACTGTCCACACTTTGTACGACTCCAATCATAAGAAAATATATTATTTTTTCGTGTATGTATATGCATAATTTTCTGCTTAATTAGGCATACTATTTAACTGTACTATTGAATTAGGAGAAAAAGAGCGAAAAAAATCAATTTACTGGTACAAAGAAAAGCAATTCATTCTCAAATTGCTTATAATATTAAATTAACGCACATGGTTGTGTCGACGTCTGTATGTGTAGAAGTATCTTTTCGCTGTACTATTAACGAATCGAATAACAAGGTAGTTAAATGATGTTTTACCAAGGAGAAAAAATGACTATAAAATTAACTTTTCTACTTAGTTTTCGTTGTTACGGTTGGATAGTCGCAAAAAATTACCTGTCAATATCTATGTAAGTATCTTCATGTTTTAGTGCGTCGCATAAGAATCTTCATACATCTCGTACCATTAAAATCGGTAAGAAATTGGTGATTAATCGCGATTCATCGGTAAGATAGTCGTGCACTAAATCGCGATAAAGTCGCCGATTTTTGTGATAAATCATGATTTTAATGTCTTTTTTAATTCTCTATTCACTAATATTCTATACGATTTAATAAATATGCATTCTTGGTTTTACTGTTTATTTAAATTCACAAATATTTTAATTGAAAAGCTGAACGTTAACGTTATTTTGTATAAACATATTATGTAATAAGGACAAAAGTTAAAGTGCAACATCAAGTTGTACATAGTTAGATGAGACGGTATTCGAAAAAATATGCTGAAACTTTCATATGTAATAGCTGTGATTTATATTGAGTTTTCCTTGACAGATATTTTATAGCAGCTTTTTCGCTCATCATAAGTCAAAAATCTAGAAAAATATATAAATAGAAGTTTTAAACGACAAGTATAGAACTACATATGATGGTAATAATTGAAGTCATTGTTATATTGTAGAAAGTAAGGTTTTCTCCGTTTGTATGTATCATAGATATATTTAGTTATATAAACTAGATACTTATGAACAATTTCTAATTTGAAAAATACTTAAACTAAACATACCAAAATAAATAATTTATTATCGAAAGATATATTTTGACGCAAATAAATGTGAAAAAGCTTTAAGTTCGATTGTTTTTGGAAATTGTTCAATCCTATTGATGTGACAGCAGAGATATCTATATCTCATTAAAATCTTTCTTTTTTTATTTCAAATCTTAGTATTTATCTTAAAGAACTGTGTAGAAATTATATTTGATCCACAGTTTGATGAGATTGGAAATGATTCTTGAATCAAATCATAATTCGTAACCAATTATCAAAGTCGGTGATTAAATGCGATTTAATCACTTTGATTTATCACCGATATTTGAAAATCAGTTCTTTTCCAACAATCGTGATTTAACGCCAAGTTTTCACTAAATCACCAAAATTGTGACGATTTTCGTGATATGGGATTACGGTAGTATTCTCGTCGTCGAAATACAAGTTTTCGCACTACTAAAGCAAGTAATGGTATGTGTTTCGAAATGATTATGTCTTCAATAGACTTTTATAACCATTAGTACTACAGTGAGTTTTCTCTCGTCGAAAGATACTATGAATCCTGTATTTATTTATTATCATACCATTGTAATTAGTTTATTAATGGAGAGAAATTTTTTAAATTCATTCCTAGAGGAATGAAAATAGTTTGTTAGTCTTCACGTAGTCTCTTCACAAGGCGTCTATGACTAGAATTATCAATCCAATTGGTTAGATATACGAAAGAAATAAAAACAAGCGGTGTTTGAATTATTTTTTTATTTGAAAAAATGTTATGTTCCTCAAAATTAAATTCAATCGCATGTAGGACAAAAAGATAGCAGAATTTTTGGAGAACAGATTCTCGTTAAGAGTTATTTATTCAATCCATACACTATTGATAATACTTCTAGAGTAGATACTTTTAGTAGAGCTATCTAAATAATTTTCTTCAGCTTGTTTTACTCTACAATCGCTTTTGCAGATCACTATAGAGAATTTACGAAAAATACCGGTTTGAAATACTTTCAGAAGTGCTCACATTCTATTCAAAGGACTGCTTCATGCGAGTCGCTTTCAACAAGAAAAAGAGCACTCCCTTGAATGTGGATTTATGGAATGGTGAGTGTGTTCTCGCCCTTCCTTCCACCACCTCAAACTTATCGATACCGAGATCCCCATCTATACTTCACCCAAACTACGTTCACACTCTAATTTTGGACTCTCAGGTTTCGTAAGACTGAAGCGTGTCCTCTCATTTGCGAACATAAAATCGAAATTAAAAATCTGTTAAATTCAATTTCAGTTGTTTTTTAAATTTAATTTATTCAAATTTGAAATAATTTTAGGCTTTAAATTTTCGGCTTTTAAATTTCGAAAAATTTACGGATAACAATTTTAAATCAAATTAAAATTTCAGTTACATTTTTAAACTTGTTGAAATTTGTAGAGGTTGCTAAAGATTGAGTTTCATTATTTCACTTCAATGACCTGTAATTTGTAGAGAGCGCTAAACTACGATAATGCTTCTTTTCTTTGTAATTACTGCAATTTATAGAGTTCACTAGATATCAATTTTCACTATTTCAATTTATTGAGCTGAAATTTGTAGAGTGCGCTAAAATATAGTAGTGCTTTTTATTTTCTTAATTGACTTCAATTTATAGAGCTCGTGAGACAAAATTGTTACTATAAATATCATCAGCTGTTTTTGCTTTTGAATAGACTATATAATTATGATAGTAAAATGGAATTGAGCATTGAATGGAGATCACTGATTGGGGTGCAAAAGCACTTATACACAAAAATCAAACATACAGAAAATGACATTCTAAAAATGGGAGCTCAGAAATAGAGATGTTAATGACAGTCTTCTCTTGACGAGCACAGCTCGATCGGCTCACATCACATTCGAAAGAAATATCAAGTTATCACCACAAATTAAGATACTATTTCTTTAAAAACTCGCTTTGTGTGCAACTAAAATCGTTCTTAGTTCAGCCAAAATCGACGACCCTTGCTCGTGCACTATGAGTATTAATATATCAATAACAAAAGAAAAAGAACAGAGAGTACATTCTATTTTTGACTTTGGTTAACATTCTTCGGAGCTAGGTTCACAGGAAAATTTTAATTCAAACAAAATCTAACGTTCTCTACAAATTACAGATATAGTGCTACATTTAAAAAATTTCTCTTATCAAAAACTTGCACCCTCTACAAATTGCAGCAACTATCAGAGTCTTAAAAGGTTTTTATTGTCAAGAAACTAACGACCTCTACAAATTGCAGCATGCTTCGTAAAAAAAGATAACATTTTATAGAAAAAATTTTAAAACAATTTACTTTCAAATATTCGTTCGCACTACGACTGAAGACCATCTTTTGAGTCAAGGATTATAGGGAGACCGACTGCGATAACCAGTAAGAGTATTAGTACTCGTATTTGAGTCTCATAGTATCCGAAAGCCTTATTAAAACTTACACCAGTCTAATTGCCTTGAGTACACACATTATTGCGTTGAAAGTATTTTCACCGTCTTCAGGTGTCAGTTGAGGACTATCATATTTCGTGAAGCTGAAAACAACTTTTTCAGACACATATTGATGCGAGATCGAGAATGATAACTAAACCCTCCGCACGGCAAAAGATTCTAGGTCTTCTATTATGTCACATTTTGTTCTTAATAGTTAGTTCAAAAAGGATTTTACAGAAACTCCAGGCAATTTTGAAGGTTTCCTCGAAGATTTTAACGATTTTAAGGATCTAAATATAATTTTGAACTCACTCGGGTAATATTTTCGGCTCGAAGCCCTGAAAATGAGGAACATTTTAGTGAAGAAACAATAAATTAAGTTCCTAATCAAGAAAAGAGTAATTAATTAAACTGGATTTCCTATTATGCTCGACGATTGTTTTCTCCAGGGAGACCTTCTGTGGCTAGGGAAAAGGGATCAGCAAGAGTGCTATTACTCTCATTGGAGCTGCATAATGCTTGAGGCCTTTACTGAAACCTCCGTCACTATTATCACTTTGGTTTAAATACATCGGTCTTGCGCCAAGTGAAACAGGTCTTGTCCATTGTGTTCACACTAGTCTTTGATATCGTTCAGCCATTCTCTACCTAGATGATTTTTTGGGGGTTTTTCATCTATTTTCGCGAATATTGTGTGCTTTATTAGTCTGTTATTGTTCATTCTGCATATGTGTCCGAATAGTCTTAGCTTTCTTTTTTTGATAGTGTCTACTATGGTTTCTACTTTCGCTATTTTCTTTCGTATGTCTTCGTTCCTGATCATATCTTTCCAGTTGATTCTTAGTATTCTTCGGTAGCGTTGCATCTCGAATCCCAGTAACTTCTTCTTGTCAGTTTCCTTAAGGGTCCATGTTTCTGAGGCGTAAAGGAGTACACTGAAGACACATATTGTGAGGATCTTGAGCTTATTTTAGATTGTTAGTTTCTTGCCGTTCTAAATGTATTTCACGAATGCTATTGCTCCTGCTGCTTCCTCTTTTCGTCTTCTAATTGCTTTGAAGCAGTTGTTATCCCAGGTTGTAGGCTTCCCAGATACTCGAACTTATCCACATTCTCTGTTTTTGTCTCCCATCTGTATATCTTGTTCTATGCTTCTGTCGCCGAACACCATAGTTTGTTTTTGTCATGTTTACGGCTAGCCCTGCTTGCTCTCGTTCTCTCGAATTGCTCCTGTAGAGACTTACAACCTTCGTCTATCAGGTCAATGTCGTCCGCGAACCTTAGGTTATTTACTCGTATTCCACCTTTGTTTATCCGACAGTTGCTTTCTTTCACGTAGTCCATTACTCGCTCTAGGTATACAGTGAATTGTAGTGATGACAGCGAATCTCCTTGTCGAGTCCCCACATCTGTGCGAAACCATTCTCCTTGGTATCTTCTTATTCGTACTGCTGACTGCACTTTCTCGTACATCTTCTGTAGTAGTGTTACCACTTTCTCTTTTATGCCGTTTGATCTTGGTACAGCCCATATAACTTCATGTTTGATTGTATCAAATGCTTTCTGGAAGTCTATGAAGCACTTGTATATCTTCTTGCTGTGCCTTTTCGCTTTTTTGCTATTAGCTGAAGTGTTAGGATTTGGAGTGCGGTACTTTTGTCTTTTCTGAATCCTGCTTATTCTTCGGAGAGGTGGGGCTGCAGTTGTTGCTTTAGTCTATTGAGAAGTACGGTTAGTAGTATTTTGCCTGTGTGGTTTATGAGAGAGATTATTCGATAGTTCGTACACTGACTAAGATCTCCCTTTTTGGGTATTGGTACTAGGATGGACTTACTCATTCTTCTGGTATAGTTCCTTCATTTCAAGCTTTATTGCATAGTTTGTGAATTTGTCGTACTAGTTATTCTCTTCCCGCTTGCATAATTTCAGCTGCCATTCCATCTGATCCTGGACTCTTGTTCCCTCTTAGTGTGCGTATTGCTTCTTCTACCTCAGAGTACAGGATGTCTTGTGTTTCCTCTTCGTTCGTAGGTGTAATGCTTTTGAGGTCTCTTTCCGTGGTCTTTATACATGCTGCTGCAGTATTTCGTCGATTGTTGGATGATTTCCTCTTGAGACTCCAGTACTTTGCCGTCTTGATCTCGTGTCAATCTGATTCTAGGCGTGAATTTTCTTCGTAGCATTTTTATCAGACTGTACGCTTGTCTAGTTTTTCCTATCGCTAGATCCTTTTCGATTTTTTTACATTGCTGCTGTACCCAGCGTTGTTTATCTTGTCTTTTTTGCCCTTTTGATTTGCTTGCATAGATCTTTATGTTCTTGGGCTTTTTGATTCGAGGCATTTTTCGTTTGTTTCAGTTGTCGTTTCTCTTCTGCTAGCTTGAGTGTTTCGTCGGATATCCACAGTTTCTTGGTGTTTCTCTTAGCGGATATTGTTGCCTCTGCTGCTTCTTTGGTGGCAGCCTCTATTTTCTCGCATGTTTTTCTAGGTTTTCTACTAGTTCTATTGTTTCTGTTCTTTGCCAGTTTGTTACAATAGAACTCTCTTATTTTCTCGTTTTTTCGTTGACTCACATCAATCCTTATCATATGGTATACCTTGTTGCACATCCTTTTGAACCGCAGTCTTATATTGCACAGTATTAGTGAGTGATCTGAGCAGATACCAGCGTCTTGGAATGCCCTACAGTTGATGATCGACGATATCCACCTTTGCTGGACGAGTACTAGGTCTATCATGTTCTTGTGTACGCCATCTGGTGACACTCAGGTCCATTTTCGCTGTGATTTCTGCTCGAAGCGGGTGTTACATATACACAGACTATGTGTCGCAGCGAACTCTAAGAGACATTCTTCTCTTTCATTTCTCTCACCGTATCCAGGTGTGGGCGCATATGTATGTATCACTGTGATTTTGTATGGTGCTGCATCAAACCTAGCCGTGATCATTCGTGAGTTGATTAGATTGTATCCTATGAGTGCTTTTCTGGCTTTCTTGCTCAGCAGCATTCCTACGCCTCTGACGTCTATGTTATCTTCTCCTGACCAGATGAAGTCTCTATTTGATGTTTCGCCTTTGCCTGCCCAGCGTACTTCTGAAATACCTACTATGTCGTACCGGAACCTCTTCATCCCGTTCCTGAGCAACTCTAGCTTTCCAGTTGCCTATAGTATCTGCACGTTCCATGTTCCTACTGTTAATGTGTCCTTTGTTAGTTTTAATTTCTGTGTTCTTATTCTTTTATCGCTCAAATTTGTTAGTTTTCCAGTAGCCGAGTTTTCGATTCTGCTCTGTTCACTCATCAGAGGACGCACATCTTGTTTAACCAGGCGACATCCGAACCGGCATGCTTTCCTACTATCTGTATTCACGGTTGGTTTCTATCGTCTTTTTTCTTTTTCCGAACAGCGGCGACTGCACTCCGTTCCGTTCAACGCTCCACTTGAGATCCGGACTGACGACCAGCACAAAATCACAAGATGAGGAATTGTGGTGGAATTCTCATACATAATGAATTTTCATTCACCGCGTTAACGGCTAGAGAATTCCAAGACAATTACACATGAGTGACTTGTCCAGGGTCATTACATAACTGGTGATACTGATGCCGAACTCAGTAACTAGTGATCATGTGACGACCACATAAGCATTCATCCATGTTGCATCAGACAGTGGCTAGTAGGAAATCCATTATGATAACCAAGAAGAGTAGTACTACTCTCATCGGTATATAGTAGCGTTTGAGGACCCGAATGAAGCCCATGTCATTATTATTATCTTCATGGCGATATACCCGGCTGAAAAGTAATATTTTCATTAGCTTGGAGTATCAGCACTGGACTTTTAGATTTTTTGACATTTAAGACTAGCTCTGACAAATCGATAAATAGCAGAGCCATGTTTCAAACTCGAAAGCATGTTGAAAATTGACCAAGAAGATATCAAAGCGAAACGGAATAATTCATGAATAATAAATGTGTCATTGTGCACAGCTCACAAAGATTTTAAGAACAGTAGTAAAGCACCTATTGTCTAAAGGATCGTAGAGAAACGTTTTTGAGTGTTTTTCGCGATGACATCTGATCTATTGAGTTCTTGAGTTGTGTTGCTGACAGTTGCACTTATTTTCCTGAAGATTTTCTCCATCGATAGATTTATAATTGCTGTTCTCCAGTTGAGTAAGAAAATTTGAAGTCAGATACTGAATCGTGTATACTTCTTTCCCATTTACAACACATTACATTTTTTTATTAATGCCTTTTGTTCTTTCTCACAAGACGTTGGTTTTAGAAGAACGGAAACTTAGTCCTATATACGGAAGATTATATTATTTGTCTAACGTCAAACTCAACTGAAAAAGATAAGACCCAATCGAAGAATATAGTGTGTCTCTTAGCGGAAAAATATATGTACAGTGCAGCATTTGAGATTCTTTTTTGTCATTTTTTTATATATACGGTGGTCTGCAAAAATTTTTCTCATACAAAAATTGTAGGAAAATCTGAGATTTTTTTCGGAATATCTTTTCATACACTTTATCCAAATATAGTATAGAACTGTTTTTTAAATGGTTCTCACTCTGTATGTGTATGAGCACAATAATTATTATATTTTCTGCCCAAATACCGAAAATTCTAGAGCAATACATCGTTTTAGTAGATAGAGGGTCGACGACGTTTGTGTCACGTTACTTTGCATTTTATGATTTTTGTGCATTTTGATGAAATTTTAGTATAGGTTATCGTAGACAAGTGAAATGGCTTTCGGAAAAACTGATGATATCTTATAGAGGTTATCAGAATTAAATATATATGTCAAACCTGAAACTCGAATTCAATTATTGGAATTTTACTTCAACTATTGATGTATTCAATTATTCCTTTTTCGAATAGTTGAAGTTCAACTATTATTCATATATTAAAATCTTCATTTTTCTCAGAGAGATGATTTTCCCGCGGATGAAATATATACTTTTACACACACACATCACGGTACCAGATGATGGTGTGGATAAAAGAGTTTTCCCGCCGAAAACATATAGATTTTCAGACGAGCACATCATCCGACCAGATAAGGGTGTGCCCGTGTAACCATTTTTAAATTTTCAACGTGTTTCTGAGCGTTTAGCATAGAAGAACTTGACGCGTTTGTATGCATCGAAAATGTAACATTTTCACGCGTAAGAACGCGTTCAGAAAACCAAGCGCATCTAGATGCGTTTAGTTTGTTCTCGAAAAATTTTCAACAAATAACCATCACTCTATCGGATTCGAGTCGACGCACCCATAGCGAACTATGATATAACACCAAGGGGGAAACGGCGGATTCGGATTCTTTGGATTTTTCGGATTATTATGGGATTATTGGGATTATTGGGATTATTGGGATTATTATGGGATTATTGGGATTATTGGGATTATTATGGAATTATTGAGATTATTATGGGATTATTGGGATTATCATGGGATTATTGGGATTATTATGAGGTTTTTCGGATTATGTTTGGATTCCTCGAACTTTTCAGATTCCCACAAGATTGTTGGGATAGCAGTGGGATTCACAGAACTTTTTCTTACAATGGAGGTACTTGTATTGTAACCGAGCTAGACTTGATATTTTAGCATCAAATGAAAGCTCTCACTG
>CAJNSZ010001218.1:0-32328 GCA_905329745.1 Rotaria sp. Silwood2 | reverse complement strand
GTTCTGTCGGATTTTTTATCCGTTTTTTGAGACTTTGGACACATTTGGATGCTTTTAGAAATCTACAGAACCTTTTTGAGGGGTTCTGCAAACCTCCTTTTTTTTTCAGAGTGGGTCTTCAAGTGACCATGCCTTCGTTTCTCAATGGGTGAAGAAGTGTAATTCCGATCTCTAAACATTAATTTAGGAAGGTCTTTTTTAGTTTTTCACTTTAGAAGCCAATAAAGCTTGACGCATTACAAACATACGATGGACAGTTGAAAGTCGAAATGGTGAGACTACATGATTCCTATAATTTACCATTATTTGCCGTTTCGAGCCAGGTCGGTTGAAGCAACGGAGAATCCTTCGACAGACGTGGCAGAATAGTATGATACCGTGTCTCGACGACATTTTTGAAAATAGTTGTTGCTCTAATCAACTGTTTTTCTCCACCAATCATTATAAATAAGCATGCTGATGCTATATGAGAAGATGAGGTGTCGAGTTTGATTGATAAACAAAAAATACTTAAAACTCATATCGAACGTGAGCATCTCGATACCAGACAAAATTGGATGAATATGGATGTGGCGATGTGTCTGTTTTCAAGTATGACAGAAGAACAATTACGGGATATAAAATTCGATAAGTTCCGACATATTATTTTCTCCATCAATTTTTTATTACTATAGCTAGCTGTCAAATACGAATGGCGAAATCTTATGTAAACGAACAGCTTACTTCATCATCTATATTTTCCGATCGAAAAGAATTCATCGTACAGGTTCGAAAAGATCAAAATGATCTTGTTCGCGTTCGTTTTTAGTCGCGCCATTCAAATAGTAGGTTTTATAATACCTATGTTGAATATAAAGAACAGGTTGAACAACCCGTTCAGTGTTCGTATTGCACCTGTCAGACTGGTGAGCGCATTGTTGGATGCTGTTCCCACGTGACTGTAGTCTTATGGTCTCTTTTCTACATCAGGGTGACACATCAACTTTCAAACAACACTGAAATAGATTTTTCGATTTTGTTCAAGATGCTTTACCGATCAGTGACTATGATACTTTGTCAGAAGAAGATAATACTTATTCATCATAAAAATAAGAAAAACAATAATATAAATTCGTTTGTCGAAGTATGGCGCTCGATGTCATTCATAGACTCACGAAAACAGAAGACTCTATTGAATATACATTACACATTTCACATATGTATGTTTTTGGCCCAAAAGATAATACAAATCAAATTACATTCTTATTCTTTTATTCTGAAAAATGTACCTTTTAAAGGGTGATATTATCGAGTTAGATTTGATGACAAAAGATTAAACGAATGAATAGTATATCACTATCAAATGATCAAAATTGATATTATGATAACAGTGTGGTCTGTTTTGAGATGTCTTTCCCCAACGTTTTTTTATCCATAATAGGAGGATTTTTTTGCTAATGTAAGGAGCTCTGAGTAGTAAAAAAATGATGATCTTTGATTTTACCGTTAGAGAGATCGAAGATCTACACTAAACGGGTCTATTAGTTGAAAGATGATTTTTTTGAGATTTCGAGGTCGTATTTGGGCTATAAAATCGAAACAACTAAAGCAAAAAACTTGATATTTAAAGCAGTATTGGAGGACCATATCACCTACTATTCGAAGTAAAAAAAAAAATCTTGCTTTCTCTTTCTCTCTCTATGAATAGGTATAGCATATCATATTGGTCATAAAATCGATTTATGCTAAAAAATCTCGAATATTGACACTTCTCAAACTTTTTATTTATCCGTGAAAAAAATAAAAATTTCCCTCACCAAAAATACTTATCTTAATGAGATCTTTCGCTTGATATAAGATAATAAGGAGTCTGGCGAAGAAGTCCCGGGAGCCGTTTTACGATCTTATAACCTTCCCTCCTTTGTTTTGTTTCGAATCGAAAAATAAAGAAATTAGTTGGAGAATCGACGTCTGTGGAGTAATATGAATTCAAATTTTTCACAGTGTGGATAGAACAAAGCTTTATAGACAATTGAATTTGCGACAAAATATTATATTCAGTTTTTAGCTTCTTGACACTAGAAGACGAATAGTTCGTTACATTCGAAAAACTAATTTAATTTTCTATTAACGTGGTTTTCCAAAGGTTCAATATTTGCTTGAAAATTTTGAAGTTAAAAGTAAAATACGTTAAAACTCACTAGTTTTAAAATTAACACCATCCTTGATTTTCTAAACTCTATAACTCGGACAAGTTAATGTAAGTCATAAATATCTAAAAGCTTTTTGCTCGTGTACTTTTAATTGTAGAATCCGAAAATAGAACGCAAATGTATATGTTAATTTTTTTTCGCGAGGCTGACGGAACACCACTGGATACGTTATCCATACTTTCATAAACTATTTTTAAAGAACGGAATGAAATTAAAAAATGTACAATAGTTTTTCGAGACTTCTTAGCTTAGAAGTCTCGAGTGGCACAAATTGATTTGATCTAACTAAGAGAATGCATAGTTATTTGAAGGTTGTTGCACACGCATGTTCTGCATTTTGTGCCGAATCTAACTAGAACTCATCATAATTTAACACTGTTTATTTTGGCGAAATTTTTATTTTCATCATCTTTTTTAAATAAATGATCATAGACAACAGTCACTTTAGATTTTATCACAAATTCAGTACATCATCTACTTGAGTTTTATCTTATTTGAATTTAGAAGGAGACAATTCAGGAATAAAATCATTTCCCATTATGTCACTAAGTATTCTCTCTCCAACGTACCATGAATATAATGCAAAATCAACTCTCTGATTAATTCCATAATCAAATCCTGGAAAATATAGGTTGTTTTTTGTGAATGATTTGCATCGACCATCGGTTATTGGTAAACATGCTTTTTCTGGTGGTAAATGACGATAACGATGATTACTTAAATATTGATTTGCATTATCTAAGAATTGTTCAAGTCCATGTGAAAATCCAGTGCATAAGATAATTCCATCGAATTCTTGAATTTCAAATCTATTTTCAAATATAACTCCTTCTTCAACAATTTCTCTAACAGTTCCTTTAACTTCAATCGACTTTTGTCGAAGTAAATCAAAGAAATGAGAATCATCAATAAACGTTTTCTTATGTAGAATTATAAAAGAAGCAGGCCTTAATAAAGGAATCGTCCAATTAACTTTATTATTAATATGATATATTTTTTCCGAAAATTGTTCATCGAATGTATTCAGTATTTCTTTGAATTTTTCATCTGCCATCGAATATCCCCAATATTGCAGAGATTTTTCAATTGTTTGATTCCATAGGTAAGGTGTCCAATCATGTTGTCTCATAAAGTACTGTCCACCACGATGTGCAATAGTGACATGAAATCCAGCATCTGTTAATTCAGTTGATATTTCTGCAGAGGAATGACCACCTCCAATTATAAGAATTTTTCTATGCTTTGAGATATCAAACGTAGAAGGGTTTTTGTAGTCAGCTGAATGAATTATCTTTCTTTTAAAACGATCCATAGATTTCATGATATTTTCTGGAATATGCGGAACTCGACAATAAGAAGTTGCAATACAAAGGTATTTACAAATGTAAGTTCTTTCAACATCTTCAATTAAGTTGATTCCAGTTACGCCTCATCCATAAAGGACGTCCAGGTCCTTAGAAGGAATTTGCTAAAACTAGAATATTTGAATTTGAACGAAATCTCTCGAGTGAGGCTATTAATTCTCTTTCAAACAGTATCGATGCTTTTCAAAATTCCTTAGACTTATTACCAGTTTTTTTTCTATTGGTCGTTTAACTCAATGAGATCATTGAAATTACCCAGTAGGAATAAACGAACCCTAGTAATATTGTGAAAAAAAAAATCCGAGCTACTAAGAAGAAGCGTTATAAAGAAATCGGAAATTTCACACACAAAGAAGATGGAAAAGAGAAGAAAAACTCAAAAGTTTTCAAACCATCCTTTATGTCTCAGACTTTACTCTCCAACAAAATTCTTCATCTTCTTGATTAGAAATTTGTGTTACTTTAAGTGTAAATATTACGTGATTTGATATTCCATAATGCTCTGCGTATTGCTGTAAATACATCGGTACTTCGGACTGCAAAAGAAAATGATCTTTATATTTCTCCAAAAGATGGTGAGGTGTTTTATATAATCTACTTAGATCGTGCATTCGTACAGAATCGTAAGTATGATATTTCCAAAATCCTCCAATACAGTCTGTTTGCTCCAGTAAAATATAATCATCAAAATTGTTGTATGCAAATGATCCAGCAACCCCAATTCCACTCCATCCTCCTCCAATAATTATAACCGATTTTTTAAATTCCATTTGTACTTTCGGAGGTCGCAACAGTAACTATTCGCAGAAATACCAACGACACAGAAATAGGAATGTTGCTTCTTTTGTGCTATAAATAGAAAGACATGCGTTATTATACATGATCTAACGGAAGAATGGAGTGCAGTATGAATATAAATTTTCTAGATCAAAAGTTTTAGGAATCTTTATTAGAACGATGTTCATTTGACTACATTGTTCGACTATAGTCAAGAAAGCAGCAAAACTAAAATTAGATGCATTTACAATCACTCTTATAAACTGAATTGCACAATTAATATTTTTTACTCTAATTACTTCTAGAAAGAAACAACGATCTGTTTAAGTGTTTCGGAGCTAAAGTGTTCAAGGTCATGTGCTGCCAAGTAAAAGAGGAAGAAGTAGGTAGATATTGCTGATTCTATGGTCATTATTGTCAACAGTAGTAATCAGTAAAGATTTAACAGTAGATGAAATTTAGTGATCTACCTACTTCTCCTATACTATTAGAATAGATAAGGTAGAACGAGTAGTAGTACTTTATATCATCTACTATTATTTAGTCGTTGTGTAATAACAAAGAACAAAATCACATGAGGAGTAATATTCTGAGTCATTGCTTACAAATGATGATGATGATGATCATGATGACGATGATAACATCATATTTTAGTATTCTCCGAATAGAGAAACAACATTCGTTAGGGAAGTGGAAGACGTGTTTGGTTGTGACGTTGTTTAACAACAGAACAGCACATTTCTTTCGATATTCCTTCTTCGTCATAGATGTCATACTCAGTGAGAAGAATATAACATTAAAGTTGTAGTAACTAGTTCGTTATTTAAGAGTCGTTGAAGTAAAGTCACGCCGGATCTTGGTCAAAATAAATATAAAAGTTCTATTTTAGTTCTTGCAAGCCGAGCGTGATAAGGCAGGAGTGTGGGTGTGGATAAGAATAACTACAACTGAATCTACACCCTCAAATACGATGTAAATGTGGTGAAAGTATAAAACTTAAAGAAGCAAAATGTAAAATTGATACTGAATGTTTAAATACTTAGGACTATCCAAAAGTAATGGCGAAAGTACATTAATTCCTTATAAAAAGCTTCAAGAAACTTTTTCTCTATGTGAACTGATAGTAAAAATGACGCTCTATTTTTCTTTGTTATTAATATCATTGTTCAAGTTAGTATCATAATAATAAAATTTCGGTAAGATCTATTTTTCTGTCATATGTGATGATTGTGGAATTCTAACTTAAAAATTTCCTAATACAAGAAAAACGTTCACAATGAGTCTCAATTTTATATTAACAACGTCAGATGATGATATTTTGTCGATTGCTGATTCATTACTTGATCGATTCTGAATTAAGATATTGCCGAGAATTGATCTCAATATTAAATCTCTTATTACTGAATTAGAATCTATCGTATTTAATTTTCTTGCTGCCGATTCTTCTAATCTAACTGAACTTAAACTGTTCAATTTCAATGATAAAATCATTTCACATGATTTTACCGGTAAGAAATTTCAGTACTGATCAAAGCACAGATTTCCATAGAAACGTTGCATACACTGCACAATATCTAATTATTTTTTATTTATTTAAATGCTTCACTAATTCATCATGTTTTTTAACAAAAAATGACTAATCTTATGATTGTATACAAAAGCAATATTAAAATTTTATTAGTGAGGCAATACGAAAAAGGTGTACAAGAATATTTTTCTTTTAAAATTTTTTGAATGTCTAAAACATTTGTTTACTACTGAATTCTTTTCACTTTTATCACTTCGTAATTTCCTTTTGACTACCTGTTTCTCTTCAACTTTTTACCAATCATGTATTAATATGAATCGTTTTGAAGCCTGTTTTGTTTAATTTAATGGTTGTCTCAAATAATTGGCTAGGTTCATTGTTAATATTTATTATGCAAATTATCATTCATCAATTGTTTACAATATGGTGAGTTTATATATAATTAATATGATTAGTTTTCTTCAAATTAAAAAGAAATAATATTGATGATAGTAATAATTATTTTTCATTTTATAATAGATTGTTTCCGTATGAATTACTATTCATTTGAATCAAGTAGATGTTCAGTATTTATAAAATCCCTGTTGATCTATTCGATGAACGAATACATGAAATTTTATGTATCTAATATTTTGTCGCGTATGATTTTATTTGAATAAATAAATCGAATAATTGAATTTCATTTTGGTAAGCACACTGATAACTTTTTGTGAGCATTATATTTATTCACACTGTTCTGCTTCTTAATTACTCAAAGACGATTCTTTAAAGTAGAAAACTCAAAATGTTTATCTTCAGATATTTTCAAGATATAGGTAGTTGTCAGAGAACTGGACAAAAGATCAAACTTACCTCTGTCAAACTTTTTCATCATAGCTATAAATAATCGTTGGTTAGCCTTTGCTTTATTTAGTCCTTTTAATCACTTTTGTTGTATTATAATAATAACAATAATATACTTGATGTAAAATTTTTGAGTTATATCATCAGTATTCAAATATCTCTTATGTGATGAAAGTTTAGAAAATCTCATTTAATCGTCTTAGATAGGATATGAGAAAGTAAGATGTGTTCTAAAGCTACCACTCTAGTAGTGCAAATTGTCATGTTCTTCCACTATCGTTTGTGTTTGATGATCTCGAATATATTGGCAACGCATTTCCACCTATTATTTCGTACGCAGGTTGCAAACTTAATGATCCACGATGTAGTTCAATTCCAACATAAATTTAAAGACAGTAATTATTACTCGATATGACGAGGTCATCTACTACGAAATCTGAACTAATTCTTACGAGCATGTTTTCAAAGATCGATATTCATTGATCGTTTAATCATTTCTATAATATATTATCTATTATCAACTGATCTTGAAGCTGTAATGCATAAGATTAAGTGTTAAAATATAGTGCCGACTAACGTTTATTGATGTTGTTATTTTCATTATAATATCATGGTCAGATTTCTTTTTAAGCCGAACATCTTAATTTTCACGCGCCCAAAGCCTTTGCTGTATGCATTTTTTCAATCATATTCATACTAAAGATCACGACATTCTAATCAAAATGAGAGGTCACCGCGTTTTCTACGCCTTTCTCTTGAACAGTCACAAGCTAAAACTCACACATATGGCAAAACTAATAAAAAACTCGCTTGTCAATGCCTTTTTCGAATGTAGGTATGCGCGTGGATGTGAATGGGATAAGTAGAGCTATACCTACAACCACAATCTCACTCTGGTTGCTAAACTTTCTTCCACCATTTCACTATCTTTGCATAGAATGACAACAATATGATATCTTGCCAACACCTGTCTTTCTTATCTTTATGCTTCTTGAAAACGTTGTGTAACAGTCAATAAAATAGAAAGCGCTTACTTCGATAAAGAAGACATGTATTTCTTTAAGTAAGACCACTGACAACGACTCAGAAGAATGAAACCATAATACACTGACTTTTCTTATGCTATGTTGTCCTATTGATTTTCTCTCTTTTTAAAACAATTTCATGAGAAAAATTCTGATAGATCTCTTTTGATCGAGATGATTGTGTCCGATAAAGTATCATTTTTATTGGTTGAGAATTTTCATTGAATTTCTATCTAGAACATTGTAACAAGATCGAATCGAAAGAAACTCGTGCATTTGGAATTATAACTATGCAAGAATTGATTCAATCGGCACAAGTCATCTTGCCATGTTCACCATTTGATGAAACATTAAAATTCTTCACCAATCGATTGGGTTTTCAACTTGATCTCATTTCTCCAGCCGATGATCCAGCAATCGCGGTACTTTCTGGATATGGACTCAATTTACGACTGGAACGCAATACTGGTGAAATGACGCAAGCGACTAGTACAATTCGTTTGCTCGTAAAAAATGATTCTGAACTATTTCAGAATGCCATCACAGAAATGTTTGCACCGAATGGCACCAGAATTCAAATAGTGAAAGAGACAACTGAATTGGTGATGCCACCCATCGAACAATCATTTGTTGTACGTAAAATGGCTATCGATGCAGCATGGGTCAAAGGACGTGCAGGAATGAATTATCGTGATTTGATTCCTGGTCGACAAGGCGGACGCTTTATCGCATCGCATATTCAAATTCCGACTGGAGGTCCAGTAGCTGACCATGTACATTATCATAAAATTCGATTTCAAATGATTTACGTCTATCGAGGTTGGGTACGACTCGTCTACGAAGATCAAGGACCTCCATTCGTTCTTCAAGCAGGAGACTGTGTTTTGCAACCTCCTCTAATTCGTCATCGAGTGTTAGAAAGCTCGGCCGGTCTTGAAGTGATTGAAGTCGTGTCTCCAGCAGCACATGACACTTACATTGATCATCACATGCAGCTACCGAATGGAGAGCAGCGGCCCGATCGCGATTATGGAGGGCAACGCTTCCTTAAATATCTTGCAGCAGATGAAACGGCTCGATGGCATCCGTGGCGTCTATCTGGCCTCGAATTCCGCGATACTGGAATCGGTTTGGCTACTGGAGATCTAGCTGGTGTTCGGATTGTTCGAAACAGCGGCGATCTGAAATCTCAAACTTTGCAACATAATGCTGAGTTTGTCTTTATATTTGTCCTTGCCGGCGAGCTTACACTAGATGTCACTGGTCATGGCTCTCAAAAGATGACAAGCGGAGATTCCTTCGTAATACCAGAAAAAATTTCATATAATATCAGCGAATGCTCAAAAAATCTACAATTTCTAGAAGTATCACTTCCTGGAACTGTTAATTTTGTTTGCGAATAAAAATGGAGCACCACTGAACAGAAAAAATATTAAGAGCGTGTGCGTGTTCTCTATACAATCATTATTGTTCAGATCACAGATAATCAACGTATTTAGATCATGATCAATCAATAAATACCAAGGCGAAATTGGATATTTTTTTATTTATACTACAGATATTTTTTGCTGTTAGGTGTGGCATGTCTGTGTCGCGATACCGGAGCAGATTTCAGCATTATTGTGGTCCACTGCTGATGTGAGTGTCGGCGAAGAGAAGACTCAGACAAGGACGCATACCCACACCCAAAATTTGCCATCAGTATAAACTTTGCTCTGTTGTTGAATTAATAGCGACAAAGACTTTGTAACACTATTCATATATTTTCCTGTGATGTTCAAAAGTTGTTTTCGAATATTATCAGCAACCTGACGAGTCTTCTCCATTGATTACTGTTCTTATTTTGTCAATTTGTTTCAGAAGAGGATAACGACAAAGTTTCGTAACGTATTCATTGAGACTTTGTTGTAGTTGATCATGAACGAGAAGAAGACACTCACATCCACATCCAATTACGTCATCGTATAGTAAATAGACACTAGTTGGCTAATTGGAAACAGTCTACATGTATGCTATACGAAGAACAAAATAAAATTCGATAGTTATGTTATACTATCATTATTAAATAATGCTAAAACGATTTAATTGTAGAATGTCAGTATTAATTCAACATAAATAGTTTGTCTACACCGAATTTACTTTTGTAGTTCTTCTGTAAAAATAACTTCTGTTATTTCGATAGCGTAACTCTTACTGTGTGAGTCTGGATCTACGTCTTTTCTTTATTCACACTCAAGCCTAAGAAAACTTATTTCAAAATCTAGTCACATGAATACCATTCATTTGTGTATGTTGAACAATAAAGAGATTGAATTGATATAAATGCTATTTTTCTTTTCAATAAGATTATCACAAGAAAATTAAATTCATAAATTTTTTTGTGTTAATAACATTACTCAATAAATGTTTTAGTCGAATCGGCTCTCAATTGAACAAATCTTAAAACGTATCAGTAGAACTCTTACTGTTGAAAAATTTTCAGTCCTATGATGAATCATCGTCTATTCTCTAACGAACATGATACCTTTTTTCCATGTGTGGCATGAAAATATTCAGTGACTTTAGATGATTAATAAATAGAAATCGATCGACTTTCTTCGATGATAAGGAGTTGTGCCCATGAGTCTTCTTCCATCAATCTTTATCTATGTTTCAATATTATCTTAGTATTATAAATAATTGCTTGATGAATTTCTGTTCGAATTCAGAGTCATGGAAGGACTTTGGGTATAGACTAAATATTCCTTGAGTCAAAATTTCGTGTTCTCAACAAACAATACTTACACTACTGCAACTCTTTGAAAAAAATGTTTTTCAAAATAAAAAAGAGTCGCATTTAGTTGATTTTACAAGATGATTGATCATATTGTTTTAAGGAAAAAATTAATTTTTATTTATGAAAAATCCAATAACATGGTTATTAAAAATTCATCAAAAAAAGGCAAATTGGAAATATTTTTATTTTAGTCTTCTTTCTTTTTTAATTGAAATGGTATAATCTTGATTTCTTTTGGCAAATCTTCGCTAATATTAGCGATAGATGAATCCAGATCAACATTGGTTGGACTTTCTGGATCATCCATTAAATATAATTCAAACATATTCATGTCATCTAATGAAATTACGAGTTTTTCTAAAGCTTCTTTCAAAATCGTCGATAGAAGTGTTTCATCTGTGGTTGAAATCCTTATGTTTTCTTCTTGATAGGTTATCATACATTTGATATTAGCAGTCGAAATCACTTTCAATTGTATATTATTGGTAGATTCACTGGCATCACTTAATAAATATTCTTCATCAACATTGCAATCATCGTCGAGAGTTAAACTATAAAATTGTTTGTTTAATTTCCATAATTGATAAACAATTTCATGAACACGACCAAAAGACATCGATGATTCACATTGAAATTGTAATGAACTCTTTTGTTCATCACTAATCACTGTTACATTCATTGGTAATTTTCGATCGATTAAATTAAATTCAATGATTGTAATCGTACTAGATAGAAATAAACTCAATGGTGTTTCACGTGATGGAACAAAACTACTATTATAGAGAAGATATTGATCTTGATCAATTATTTTATTTTGTTTATAAATATCGTTCATGACAGCATCGATAATATATCGTTGATTTTTCATATCGTCTTCAATAATTTCTATCAATGTTTCCACCGATTGTTTAACCCTTTGAGTCCGGGATTTTTTTTAAAAACTAAAAATATTTATAATTTCAAATCAATGTTTATTTTTGAAAATANAGAATAAGACAATGGTTCTTCTTACTCAACAAAGACGTCAGTTAGGAAAAGTGAGTAAGACGAAAAAGAGCATACGTGCACCAGATGAATAGAAAAAGAAAAGAACAAGAACATATGTATAACAGTTGGACAGAAGAGAAGAGAAGTGAAGCACTATGTAACAATAATCGCCAATCAGATTTCGTCTGTGATGGTAAATTAATTTTAAATCACATAATATCTCCGTACACGTGAGCTATCGCTGATTTACGGAAAGAAAAATTTTCAGAGTTTTTCGGAGTCGGAGTCGGAGTCATTCAGAAAAAAAATTTCGGAGTCGGAGTCGGAGTCGGAGTCAGTTGGAAAAAAAATTTCGGAGTCGGAGTCGGAGTCGGAGTCGGAGTCAAAAAAGTTTGACTCCGCAGGTCTCTACCATTAACATTAATTCAAAGTAAACATTCGCTTGCAATTGAAACACAATGAACAGTACTGCTGGTTTAAGGCATCCACTATGTGCTTTTGAAAATTCCATTTAAATTATGAATATACCATTTTAATGTTGTTTTTCTGGATTTGAATGAGAAAATCCATGCCTAAATTAGTCAACCATTTTTCTCAGAATGTGATTTTCGATAAGAATTATTGCAACTTCTCCCAATTGGTTCAAGATATAACGGATGTATTTTTTCGTCCATTTTAAAGTGCATATCGGAGACTGATGGGACACGGGACCAATCCTATCCCGTTCCAGGATGGGACAGGATACGGGACAAAAGGTCACGGGATGCGGGATAGGCGGAACTCAATGCTTCTTCCTCTTACTTTCATTAATGTAACAAACAACAAAAATAACCGTTCATGGTGTGCATTACAATAGCGATTGATTTTGTGTCACACAAGTAGAACAATGGTTATCAAAGAGGTCAGCTCTTGTGTGAACACACATTGAGACAGAAAAAGAACAATATTGACGGCCAATTTGAATTGAATGAGATAAATGATGACAAAAGAACAAGAAAATTATCATAATATAATTCGTCTAACATAGAAAATGGTATAAATAGTTAAGTATGCATACAATTGTTCATTCTGTTTCATTTTATCACAATTATTCATTTCGAAAGTTGCTCTTTTCAATTCTTATTTATAAATGAATTCTACGCCAAGTAAACTCGATGGTCGTAGCTATTCTTCACGCTCTCCTACTATTTCGTCTTCATCAAACATTACTCTCGTCTCTCCTACTTCAACACCATCAACAACTATTCGTACTTCAAGTCATACTCTATACGCTGTCTACTTTTGACGGAAACATGCCCGCAGGATTAGCCGGGGCGAGATTGAAGACATTTTAGCGGGATGCGGAACGGGACGGGAGACAGTCTCTGAACAAGTCCTGACAGGTCTTGCCGGGACAGTTTCTGATCGTCCTGTCAGTCTCTGGTTCATATTGCTCGTGAAGTCTTGTCCGATCTGATTTGTTATTGTTGAATTCTGTTAAAAAAATTGACTTCGGAATTAAGCATACTAGAAAAGTGAATTATATTCATTTTGTTTTAACTCGACACTCGTTCACACACAGAGACTGAATCATCAATGAGAGTGGAAGACACGCCTCTCTGATGAAGGCAAAGTGCATAAAGATTTCATAAAAATTTTTATTAAGAAGAAAAGTCGAAATAATAATTGTTTACAATGAATGAAGCAAAAAGGTTCTAGAAGAAAAGCGAGTAAATACTTGTCTAACATCAATACCATCTATTGTTGGTGTATTTCAAAACAGTTCACAATAAACTGTTTGCGAAATATCCCATTCGATTTCATCACAATCTCCATTAATAATACATATAGTTATTATGTGAAATAGTTGTTATCTTGATAATATGGATTGTATTTTTGACGTCGAATTCCATTTTCTTATAGAAAATATGAAATCTATTCTGCATTAAAACGAAAGCTCGTTCGACGGTGCACATGAGTCTGTGGTGTTGGCACTGAGTGTGAACTATGAACGTAGTCTAATTCTTTGCTCACATCAACAAGCTTCTACACCTAAATTCATATACAGATCCTCACGAGATCCAGCCGTTTTCAATGGTACGTGTTTGATCTGGGGATTTCTGATGTTGAGACACGACGCAGTACAATGATATGATTCCAGTAGATCTATCGGAGTCTTACAAATTTTGAAACCTCCTTTTATATCAGAGAGGTGCGATCAAGCTGTATTTCAACAGATCAAAAGATATGCGAGAAGATACGCACATGATCGTTAAAATAAGCGAGCGAAAAATAAATCAGACGTTTTCATCTAACCACTCTTTAGTTACGAATATCTTATGGTCAATAGAGGTCACTCTGTTACTGTTAATAATGTTTTCTTTCTGTTATTGTTTTTTTTCCTCAGATGTTTCTTTACTTTCTCTTTGACTCATACCGATTATATTGTTGTTCTCGAGCTGTTGTTATTGCTCACTTTTTTTGTTGATAACATGTATTCTTCTCTCATCCTGATTTGTTATTGTCATTGATGTTTTATTTTGCTAATAAAACTCCATACGATTATCATCAACATCAAACACTTATCACGACATTAACATACGGCAGGCATGTTTTTTCATGTGATTTATTCCGTTAACAGTAGAGTTCTGCAGGATAAACCTTTTATGTGTCCCGATGCTGAATGTCCCGTACAAAAATTTCCGAGAGAGTGCTAACACTATTTTTCAGGACTATTCCAAATGATTCTGGCTTCAAAATAGTTCTCCATATTATTTTGATACCTTTTTATGTCATTTATTTACAAACTGAGGCTTTTGTGGAAAAATAAAGAATTTAAAGTGTACATATTTGATATAGAGACTAATAGAATTCGGGATTTCGATTATCCTGCAGAACTCTACTTAGTAGACTGAGGTATGACTGTAGTTTTCACTTAGATCAGACTTTAGTAAGGATAAGAGTACTTAGCAATTAGATTGAATGAGAATTTCATAGGAGACCGACCAGAACCGGAGGATGTGGGTGAGTGTGGGTAAGATATGAAAGACATTAGAAGAAGCCAAACAAACATCCATACATACACTCTATGATCATTTGAATATACTAACCTTTTTCTCGTGAATTGTTGTTTCTTCTCAAGAGTTATTGTAACGCCCCTTCTTCAAAGCCTTCTTTATGTGAAAAACGATTGGTAATGAGTATTCAGATGTATAGCGAGAAATGGAAATTTCCCACTTGCGTGTCCCCACACACGTATAGTGGCAGACAGAGACTAGGCCTCGTCCTAACGAGTGTCATAAATCTATCGTGTTTCGCAGTTTAGACTCGAAAGAAATACGTTGAAGGGTATTTGACAAGGATTATATACGCTAAGGTTCGAATATCTTATGAGAAGACGGTCATTTATTACCGCCTTTTCGGCATATTCTACTGATCATGAAAAATATAGATTAAAATTCATCTTGAAATTCCTTCATTTAATTTCATCGGCTACTCTCGGTCATATGCAATACTAGAAATGCAAAAGCTTCAATGCGCTTCGAGTGACTTTGTACCTCGTGCAATGCTGTTGTTTCAAAGTTTCAATTGTTCTTCACTGGCACTAATTACCTATATTGTTAATCGATATCGGTTGACTGTTTGATCTGCTTCGCACAACTGATCTCTGACTTATCTATGTAATATTCAACTGGCACTATGTTGTGTCTAGAAAAGCCTCACATACATATTTCATCGATGATACATACTAGTGAGTGGTGCAACTCACTAGATTTCTACATGTCTATCGATGGAAACTGTTCAGTCGTTGAGACCTCACTTTTTAACATGAATATTATAGTTGCAATTTCATCTCCCAAGTTGACAGAGTCAGACTGAACACGTAACTGAAATTTTTCGCACGTGTTTTTAGATCATCACATCTGTCAAGTTTGCGACTATGAATGCTACTTGGAGGGCGAATGTATCTTTAATTGGCCTACCTGTTGAATTGATCTAGCGCATATTTGATTATTGCGATATTCACACTATTCTTCGTTCGATTCGTTGGATCTGCCGAGAAAAATGCATGGTATTTTCAATACTTATGATCGATATGAGCTCATTTTGAACTCACAATCGGTCTATACGATGATGGCACTTATTTGTTTTATTCGACGTGAGAGTGCCATTTCATTAACGGTATCTGATTACTGTTGTAGGGCTGAGTCGATTAGTCAACTTACATTGCTGCTTAGCTACTATCGATTTACTCGACTACGTTCGCTGAGTCTTCATGGAATACGAGATAGAGCTTTGAAGCAAATGTTACAAAATTTGAGCGCCGACTCTTTGGTCTCCTTAACGATAGAATCGAGCGAACCCAAGAATAGCACAGCGTGGACTCTGATCGTATCCGTATTCAGTCGATGCAATCTTCAAAAACTATGCTTGAGTAATGCGCCGTACCCAACAGATTTAGTATGGCCACTCTTATGCAGACTAGAGCACCTCACAATCGATAGGTGCACTTACAGCGACTATCTATCCATTCTTTGTCAGTCAGTTCATTTACGAACTCTCATCATGGAAGACTGCATTGTAAATAATACAGATAATGTGCTGGTTTCATCCGCTTCATTTATGCTTCATCATTCACTGAAGTCTTTGATCATCACGGCCTGCTCATTTCCTACACAAGGTTTCGAGTTGCTACTTACATCAACGCCTTCACTTCGCCATCTCAAACTTACTTCTGCGAGGCAAACATTTGACTCTATGTTTGATGCCTTCTATTGGGAACAACTCTTATATAGTAAACAGCCACAACTAGATAAACTTGAATTCTTCTTCTCATATCGATATTGCGGAAGAGAACATTTCACCAGTCTCGACTCACTCATCATTCCATTTCGAACTCAAATCTGGGTTTATGTCAAGCATTGGTTTGTTACCTGTACATACGTTCCAAGCTCACGTGAGATCCGACTTCATACAACACCTGGCAACATCATTCACAGTGAGAAATTACTCAGATGTGAAGTGTCGTGGATTGACAATGCATGTCGTTTAATTCGAAGATCACTGGATACCACGGTTGATAACACTTTAGACGAGGTACGTGACAAAATCTGTTTCAAATCACAACTGAACATTCTATTATGTAATATATGTTACCTAACAGAATTAAAGCGGATGGGACCATTTTTCTATCTTCAACATCTTTGTTTTTTTTTGAATGAACATCACCCCAGTAACAATAGTCGATTACATAGCATGAGATTTACTTCACAACGTCTGTAAATCAGTTTTTTTTGAGTCACGCCCTCAACAAAATCTTAACCATCATTGAAGGAAATCAAAAGACGTTGTGGAACAAATCGTTGCGATATTATTTGGGAGCCGGCACTGCATTATTTAAAAATCTAAAGTCTGAAATATTTTCCGAGCAGATAAATGACTTCATGCGGTCTCATGACTTATAGTCTTGATACACTAGTATGTGTACGAGTACCAACCCGTCAAGTACCAGTACGACTTATTCGTGAATTTTGTACAGCTCTGGATTGTATCGTGTGCTATTGCAGCATTTGTCTGACTCCGCTACTGAACTTTTGCAGAATCTCATCAAAGATAGAAAACGATCATGATGAACTCTGTATAATAACTGATCGAGATCCTACTATCTTTAAAAAAACAACTGTCATCAGGAATTATTTGAGGTTTTAGCGAAGATGCTGAACATTGAAAAGTTTTATTTGGTTATCACTAAACTACCAACGGTTCTAGATAACGGGTTTTGATGTATCGGTGACAGTGAAGAAAATAGTCGCATAAGCACGCACACTCACACCCTTTCTTCTCATTTTATTCACCATACCATAAAACTAATTGTATTTTTTTATACAGACACTCCCTACGCTCAATCTTTACAGCAATAAAATTGGAGATCTCGGAGCGCAACATCTCTCTGATGCATTAAAAAATGATATGGTAGCCTTCTTTCTCTATCTACATCTCTCTCATGTGCCTATTTATACTTTTTCATACAGATACTCACCACACTAAATCTTTCGATCAATCTAATTAAAGCTCTCGGAGTACAACATCTAGCTCATGCATTACAACATAACGCAGTAATTCTCATTATCTCTTCATCATTCATGTCTCCATCTACACGTTCTCACGCAGACACTCACCAAACTTGATCTCTATAACAACGATATCGGAGCTCTTGGAGCGCAACATCTTGCAGATGCGTTACGAAGTAACAAGGTGACCTTCATTTTCTATTTCTCTTTTTCAATTTCTCATTTGCACTCTGCTACACAGACACTAACTATCCTAAGTCTCAAAGGTAACCTAATCGGAGATCTCGGAGCGCAACATCTCGCTGCTGCATTACAAATCAATACAGTGATCATCATTGTCTCTTCATCACTTATGCCCCTATCTACAATATTTCACATAGACACTCTTCACACTATATCTCAACGAAAATCAAATCAGAGATCTTGGAGCACAACATCTGGTCGATGCATTACGAAATAATACAGTGATTTTCATTGTTTCTTTATCGCTCTCATGTCTCCATCTTCACTTTTTCATACAGACACTCACTACTCTAAGTCTCAGAAGCAACCTAATTGAAGTTCTTGGAGCACAACATCTGGCTCGTGCATTACGAAATAACATAGTGATTCTCATTGTCTTTTCATCTCTCTCAGGTATCCATCTTCATTTTTTCACGCAGACACTGACCAAGCTAGACCTCTACAACAACCAAATCGGAGAGGAGCGTAAACGTTGTTTGGAGAAATTGATTCAGCGGAATCAAAGATTGAAAAATCATGAAGATTGCTTTCGAAAAGGGCGTGGAACAGAACCGGAACATCCTTTTGAATGTGTGGCTAACTTTCTTTTTCGCCTTATTGTTTGCAAACAACGATAAAGTCTCTTCTTTTTGAATTTGCAGGACTTGATAATTAAGATATCACGTTAGCTTTTTCATTGCGAAAGGATCAACACATAAGAGTGACTTTGTTTTTGAGTGTTCCTACCTGTACTATTTCAGTGAAAAGAGACAGTGTAAATTCTAACTGTCTATGATTATTTCATATGGTTGAACGTGTATTGAACGCATTTCTGCTCACGTATAATAAATTGGAATTCTTGTTTCAAGATCTGACGCTAATTTCCAACCTTGTGAGTAATGATACTTGAGTATGAGATGTTTAAAGAGTGGCAAAATTTGTCATTTTTGGTAAAAAGAGTCTGATTTTAAACGTTCAGTAATTCTAACGGTCAACTGAAAATATTCATGGAGGGTATGACTTTAATTATTTTTCCGGTCGGAAGTATATGAGATTTTGTTGCGTCAGCTGGCATGTTAAATGTTAGAATGATTCATGAAATAAATACGTAGTGTTTCTATGAGAAGAAGTTGTGTTAAAGCTTTTTGATGTTTGGGGGGCAGGATTTAGAGAGCTGTAATAACGATGAAATACTCAGAACTGGTGAAAGAATTGTATTTATCTTGTGGGTGGGTGTGGATGTGAGTATGTAGGAGTAGGTCTTCCACTTACTCATATCTATCCACACCCAATGATCAACATTGTTATGATCTATTTCGTCAACATGTTCGTGTGTATACTTACCAACAAAAGTTAACGAGATTTGAATCGAGTAGATAAGGTATAGGAGAACACTATTGATCGTCATTAAACTCACAACCCAATCCAATCAAACTACTAGTAAAGAACAATCTCGATCAAACAATCGAATCATAAAACAATAACAAAACTAACCATCATCTGATATCATCATATATATCAAAATATGTTTTTTAACCATCTCTCTGTAATTTTATTAAAATAAAGCGATCTTTGTTTACAACTTCATTACCCATGATCAAGTTAATCGCATTTTTCTTCTTTTCAAATACATAATTTTATCTTCTATACACATACAATCAACGCTCTTGTCAAGAAAACTATGTACTGATGAGACAAATTCAATGAAATGAAATATATATAGATAAGTAAAAAGATGAATTACTTGTCATGGTACACTATTCTTATCCTGACACCCTCGTAGTTCAGTAATTTTCAGTGTTGAATATATTATATTTTTGTAAGCAGGGATAAACCAATTCTTACGAATTTCTTGAATTTCTAATCGAAAATTAGAATATATTCAGTTGTGAGAATTACTGGACTACGAGCAACTCTTCATGCTGGTTTTGATTAGTTTTGAAATCCCTTTCTGAACATGTTCTTAGGTCTGGTCTAATGCAAAATACAGAATATTAAAGTTAGTTGGAACTGGTGAAAAAAATAAAAGATGCGAAATTTTGATAAATTTTAGGTCAATTCTGAAACCTTTGTTTTACATCTCATGAGTTTTAACTCCAGCTTTAGATAGAGCGAAAAACTTGATCATAGTTGATGTAGACTATCAAAACATAATTACACTTTTAATAGGTAAAAAATGTCATCTTTGAAATCTTAGCCTAAGAACTAATGCATCCCTACCTAATATGAAAATGCTGATTAATCGTTTCATCAAAAAGAATATTTAATCTTTGAAAATAATTTAATTTTGAATATGAATATTTATAATATTCGATTGCCTATAACCAGCATACAATTAAAAGCAGCAGTTACTTGTTTACTGCATTGTATTTTATTAAACAAAAATGTCAGATTAACAGGTGTTTCACAGTGATAAATTCTTTTATGTTAATAAAAGACAAAAATAAAAATAAAAATAAAATACAAATAGAAAATCTTTATTTAATGTCGAGTATAAATAAAATATTACTCTTAGTCGACGAGAATATCTTTTGTTTTATCAAATGATGCTATACCTGGATGTTTCAAAGATAATGTTTGACCGGCTATTTCTTTTGCACGTTCTAAATATTTTTTTGCTTCATCCTTATTTCCTTGAGATGCATGAACAATCGCTAAATTATGTAATGTTCGAGCTTTATCTGCATGATCAGGTGGTAAGAATGCTTCTTGTAATTTTAATGCCAATTCATATTCTTGAAGAGCAGTTTCATAATTTCCAGTTGCTAAATGAACATTACCTAAATTAACTCTTTGTAATGCTCGATTTGGATGACTTGGTGAAAGACAAATATCATAAATTTTCATTGCTTCTTGATATTTACTCAATGCTTGTTCAAACTAAATTAAAACATGTAATAAAAAACAAAATACTTTTTATAAACAAATTTTCTTACATTTTGTCGATCACAATCAATAGTACCTAAATTAATTAACGTTCCAGCAACGTCAACATGTTTTCTTGGAATACTTTTTTTGTATAATTCCATAGCCCGCAGAAAACATTCTTCAGCTTTTATTTGTCGTCTCAGTTCACTATAAACAACTCCAAGACCATTTACAGCTTTCCCAGCACTGGCTAAACGTTTTGGTCGACTATTTATATGTAATTCATATGCACGATTATAACAGCATATTGCACGATTAAAATCACCTCTTAATCGATGTGTACGACCAAGATTAAAATATATACAAGAAATTTCTTCATCATTTGGATTTGAAGAATTAAGAATTGTATCAAAATAGTGTTCAGCTTTAGCATATTCTCCCATTTCAAGAAGTAAATTACCGAAGATGAACTTTGTATTTGATTCAGACATCTTCTTTTTTTGATATTCGACATATTCAGTATCTTTATCGGTTGCATGAAGTTTAATATGCCATAGATCTTCTGCAACATTGTATTCACATGAATCGATTTGAAATAATGCTCCTATAGAGAAAATATCAAGAAATGTGACGCAACAGTGAGGATGAATGTTGCTTATATTGTGTTTTGCTGCAGTCAATAACAAACTATCCAATAATTCAAGCGAGGGTTTAGTCAGATATTGTACAATAGGGAGACGGACTATGCACAAATAGTCAACTCAACCATTGCTTTCGTATATATCCCTCTTCGACTATTTCTTGGTTAAGTCATATACTCATCGGCTTCATGAATTTTTGAACCTGATCTGATTAATTAAACTTTTACTCGGACTAAAATTTTGTAGTCCAAATTCTAGTCACCCTTGAAAGATATTCGAGTAAAACGAACGAAAACTTGAAGAAATTCAAAACTATTAATCGTTACATCAAATATTTCTTCCAAACATGATTAATTTCTAAACAAGTACAAAAAACAAACTTAATATTCAGATATTCTCAATTAATTTCGATTGATTGATAAATAGAAATGCTTTTTATTTTCTCTTACCGAAATCGACGATACATTCGGCTTCTTCAGGAAATGCTGAATATTCTCGAACATCAGCGACAACAATTTCATGAACAACATTTAAATCCACTAAATATTCGAATAAAGCGCGAACAAAACCTTCTGATTTAGCAGATTTTGTTGCAAAACCATAAGCAACTGAACGTTCACTACTTGTTGATAAATAACTACTATTTGATATTGAATTTCCAATACTATTTTGATAATTAGCCACTTCGTCTTGACTTAATTTTGCACCACGATAAAGTTTTAAAACATCTTTTTGTTTTTCTTTAAGTTCTTTAAATTTTAATTCAAGTTGTTCACTTAAATCCATAATATAAAAACGAATTTGATACATCAGATCAACATCTTGCTTTCGAAGAGTTTTATTAATAAATCTAAAAAATTCCAATGTTTTTTTTTGTAGTTGTTGTTGCTTTTCTTTTCATCATTAACTTACCGGTAAACAAATGTTTCTTTCATGTACCATAGTATAGCATCATATGATTTATATGTCCGATCAAATTCATCGATATTTGCTAATTCAGTAAAATTTCCCCGATAATAGTTTCGACATATTGTTATCATTGTTTTTTTCGCTTCATATGTTTTTGGTATATTTTTTAAGATATGTTTAGTTAATTGAAAAAATAAAAATGAACCCTGTTCTTTTGAAAGATCATATATTGCTTTTTCTTTTTTATTGAACATACTAAATACAGCTGTTTGTTTAGCAAGTTCTTCATGAGATTTGTTTATTGAATCTCGAAGTGTAGTTTCATTTTCACACCAATTAAGTATATAATTATGTTGTTTTTGACTGATTGTAGTAAGGGCATACGATGATGGAGAATAAACAAATACAGAATCAATCTGAATTAGTGATTCAATTGCTTCAATGAGAGTTGTTGATGGTGCATCATCAATTATTAAAAATACTTTATTTGTTGTAGATTTTATATGTTCTACGCATTTGGTTTCATCAATAAAAGTCTGAAAATAGATTCGAGTATGCAAAAATCAATCTTTTGTACAAACTTACTTGAACATCTTTATGCAATACACTGATAATATCGATCACATTTTGACTTGGTGTTGCTGATGCAAAATAAACTAATTTTGTTCCATCCTGATAAGTCACGTCTTCGCTATCATAACCTGTTGTTATTGTTTCTTCTTCTTCTCGTTGTCTCTCATCATCATTATCATCATCCAAATCTTCTGTTGTATGGTTTGATCTGATTTTTTTAACATGTCGTTTAAACCATTTTAAAAGCGGCATGTTGAATAAGAATATGACTTTAAAATTAATGTTGATAATTTGTGTCGATTACTTTATTGATATGCTCGATTGATCACAATAATTGTGAAAAGAGAAAAAAACCTTACTTTTCTACGAAATATAATGAATAATATTTCATTATGTTTGACTAATTGCAGAAGAATATCAATCAATTTTTTTCTTGACGCAAGTCGCGTCATTTTTCGAATGTAGACAAGTTTTCGATCAAAATATTTACTAATTTATCAATACATGATTAATTGATTGAAACTATGTTATATGTGAGACAGATATTCAATGTTGTTTTCTTGTTTAATTTATAGATGAGAAAGATTAGAGAATATATTTTGTTCGAAATTGATATTATTCTGTTTTTTATAATTTTAAATCAATATTAACACAAAAAAACAAATCTATCAAATTCTAAGATAAATCTTAACCAATTAGTTTATTTATTTCTCACACTACATTTCGATCTCTGTTGGAAATACCTTTTCTTTTAATACTGTCTTGTTTGTACTCTACTTACCATATTAGTGATACGTAGACATGCACTTTTGAAATGTGACTCATGAAAAAAACAACTTTTAACGAAGTGCTTATTTTCTCCATATCGAATTGTGTCATCTAGCAAAAAAAAACTCCTTGCCATTTAATTATTATGTAAATGGACTCAATATTGACCAAATATGAAACATTATCGTTAAAATATTCGTACAAAGGTTGTGTTTTCAATTGGAGATTTTCCATTGATTAGTGTTTAATGTGCTCTTTACTATCGTTTCATATTAGAAAGTTATTTGGAAACTTTGGAGTTTCAATGAATCAGATAAACATAACGACTGGAAAATCGTCTGACAAAGAGAAATACTAAAGATAGAATATCCTCTGTTATCTATAGTATTAATCATCAAAACAAGGGAATAACACAAGATTCATATTAAAGCATGCGAACTCGAGAATCAATGAGATAATTCATAGCATAACTCTATTATTGATTGCTTATGGCACAAGTAATGCTCGTTGACACGACTCACTTGACCCCCGACTAAATTTGATCTAAATCTAACCATCGTCTCTCATAGTTTGCTGAGTTTTACTTTGAGAGCTGATCCTGAACACATGCGCGCATATGAAAAAAAAACTACTTATGCTATAGACAGACACGACCACCTTGTGAAAATATCGAACCTTTCGTTTTTTTTGTTGAGATTTTCTTAAACAAACCCTAACAAACAACTCTCAGTCGGGGTGAGGTGTAGGTGTGAATCAATGTCCGCATCATCTCATCGCCGACACTCACACCTATACTGCTAAAAATTTATTCTGAATAAAAACTATGAAAGTGATTCTTCATTCATAGAAAACATGTAAAAGACTAAAAATCTTGATTGTTCGTTCATTAATGAGATATAATACTGGTAAATCATATAATTTTTAGAAGCTATAAACATATTTAAATCAACTCGAAACTCCGAAAAAATAGACTCCATCATCATAAAATGGTCAAAACGGTTCAATGATAAATCGATATGTATTTTAATGGTCAGTTTCCCATTATTCTTTTGACGAAGTAGGTAGTATTCGATTCTCAAAATAAAACACAAAGAAAGGAGATAAAAACTGTCTATGCTGCTAAAAGTGAAGTGTTTTTCCATTCCCGATAGTTAAAATAATGTTGCACAAATACAACGTTATTAGCAAACTTGCAAAATTTACCGGCATGTGCGAACTTGTAGTTAGGCAAAATAGTTCGAGGGTGTGGGTGTGTAATATTGGTGAAACTATTCTCTTCATCAACATCCACATCTCGAGATCAATTCTTGCGTTTATCTAAATTTGCAAGTATCTGACATTTTTCAACATTTCATATCCAACAGATTTAAGAATAAAAGCTTCTACAAAATTGTCGAATTTTATTTTGAAGAAAAATAGGCGTCCTGAATTTTCATATAATCGAAAATAAATGTAAAAACAACGCAAAAGAAATGAGAATCGGCTGACAGTCTGTGCACTCGGTAAAATAAATTTCAACATTTATCACCTTGACAATGACTTCCTGTATCTTCAGTTTTTGACTCCAAGACTTTCGTCATCACTATCAGATTAGTCTTCTCTTCTTTCTTGTTCCTTTGTTTCTCAAATACATTTTGACAACAGAATGGAGAAATTTATCATGCACATCAATGAGTAATCATCCATTTTTCTTTCCATTTCTACTAGAAACTTTCGCAATAACCATTCGTTGTGAAATTACAATGTCAAAGATAATATAAGTAGCCGATTTTCATCTTTTTCATTTTTTATTTTTATCATGGCTACTACGTTGATGAAAATAAGCATGCATACACTCTATGATGATTTAATGAGTCTTTGTTCTCAGGATGATGCTTTCTATTACAAAGACATTCGCTTACATGCAATAAATTATCGTATATTCAATTATCGTCTTTGCTCTTATGGAAGATTCAAAACTTGTACAGCAGCTTTGAATTGTTGTGGAACAATGTTCAACATTACGAATCCGAAAAATGTACAGCTTGTTTCTTTACCACCAGAGAAAATTTTCGATTATGAAGAAGGCTTTGGTCAAAAACAATATCATGAACTTGGTCGATTAGGAGATAAAATGGAGAAAATGGATGGAACATTGATATCAACATTTTTACATGGAAGAACTTCGAAAGAACAAGTCCTTCGAATTAAATCAAAACAATCTTTAACATCAAATCAAGTTCTGGAAGCAACGCAATTACTCGTGGGTATGTGATTCGATACATTGATCATCGTAAATTTTTAAAAGGTGAGAGAGAGCAGTCTCAGTCTATGCAAGCATGAACGAATCACTCTTTATCCGCTTGAAGCATTTTTGTTCTCGATCAATGAAAAGTTACCAGATGCGGAAGTTTTAGTGACTAAATAGCTCGGAATGCTTTATATTCTGCTATAGCTTTATTAAGTTTGAAGATTTTCAATAGATTCTGTAATTAAAATAAAAGATCGTGATGGAATCATATTGTTTTGAGGATATAACTTGGTCCTTTCAAAGAAAAAATCTCTCGACACGTTGACAGACCTATCTAATACATAGTAAGAAGTATTCTATGAATGTTTTCCTTGCTTTATACACATAAGAGCAAGAGAGGTTTGGAAATGTTAGTCATGGTCAATCGAATTCTTATCAGGAAAAGATGCTCTAGTGACAAGAACAAAAATGAAAAAGAAAGAACGAGATTAAAGATTCATTAGACGTATGTATGATGAATTCTTCTTTTTCATAGTAATAGAACAAAGATAATGATTGCTAAGAGAATCAAAATATAATTTATTTGTATTTTATATATTAGTTGATTTTTTTAAAGATGACTTCAAATCCGAACTCGAAAAATTGGTTCGTCTCAACTATACCGTCAATATGGAATATACATCGCCTTCCAATCATGTTTTCGTTTCCTATATAGAACCTCAACTCACTGTTCTATCCATTCGATCACATGCCGATGGTCACACTTTGTTCGGTACTCGATTGAAAAGATTTCTTCTTGAAAATCATCTCTCTACAATTCTTGATCACCTCGTCTTCTTTGAATCTATCCCACCCGATGTAACGCATAAACAATTACTTCAAGATATCTATCAACAACCTTATGGCGAAGGCTATGTTGTTGAAATTATCCAACCTGATCGACCATCTTATCTTGTCAAAACCAAAACAAAAAAATATTTTATGGTTCATGGAGATGGTGGAAGCGTGAATTCTCCAAGATCATTATTCGAAGCTATTATTAACGAGAATGCCGATGATTTGAAAGCTTTGTTTCAAGATGATACAGAAACATTAAAGAGAATCGACGAAATGGAACAAAACATAAGACCAATATACAATCGAATGATTGAATCGATTGAACAATTTCATCAGACGAACAAACATTTGCCGAAAAGAGATTTCGTTCAATCAATCAAGATGACAGAAAATATGAAGATTTATTTACCACTGTTGATAAGATTGTATGATGGCGAGAAAAATGATTATAAATGTTTCGCACTGAAACATGCAAAAGATCTGTTTGGCATTGGCGGCACTGGAAACCAACCGACAACAAAAGTGAATCAAGACAAGTTAGAATGAGAAAATCAGATTCATTTAGCGATGTCATTGACTCACGGAAAACAAATTGTATAATGCAGCGGTGAAACACGTTATTTTTCAGCGCATGTTTCCGCTAGACTTTAGCGTAGTTTTTAGAACTTTTTGGCGCGCGTCTTTTTATTGATAGAAACGGATATATAATGACTAAAAACGCGTTTCCTAAAACGCATTTAAATGGTATTTTATTACTAATAGACAGTGTATTTGAACGATTCACTCTGAATCATTCTGCAGTTATCATATTTATGGTAGATTTTAGAGAAATTATAGATATTTTTACTTAATATGCTTGTATCTACTGGTTGAGAAGTTTCCAATAATTATATTTGTAGTTTCTCTCTCTCACTCACGTTTTTCACAAATTCATAAAATCATGGCACTTCCGATGATGATATGGGCACAACATATATGTGTTAGAAATTCATTGATAAAAACTTAAATCTGAAAGAAGTAAATAGGATGGATTTTATATTGAGTTAAAATCATGAAATAAAATCGAATCCAATTTTGATAACATTTTAGGTCCTTAGGCAAAGTTGTGTAGTAGTTTTTACTTCTCTATGCGATGGAATAGGTTCAAATAAGAATAAAAGAAGTAACGTATAATTAGAAAAAATGAACGAAGGAGATATAATGGTTAGAATAAAATAAGCGGAACGATATAATTGGAAAAAAACAATAGAACTTACAGTTATAAAAAAATGAAGTAAGAAGATGTGATGATTAAAGTACAATAAACAAATAATGCAATGGAATCGAACTAAACCAAGGTTTCTCAGTGAAAAGAGAAGATGGAAACATATATCGCGAAGTGAAAAGTATGCTTGTGTCTCAATAGGACTATAGACAGGGCCTGTGGTTTCGGTTTACGAATAAGTGGCATTACTAAGACACAGTTCTCAGAGTACTGGCTTACACTGCATTGATGTCACTCTCACTGGGACTAAAACGCACACCCTCCTACTTCCATTTAGTGTGAAATCAGAATGACTATGTAGAATATATTAAAATTCAAAATTTACCTGATGATGAATGAATTGAATCACATTTGAAATGTATCGTATGCTCCATTGTTTTCCCTTATGTAACAAACGCACTCTCATATTCTTCTTCTTTCTAAGGTGTATTGTTAGAATTCGGCATAGATCTTGGTATTTTCTTATGATTATCGAATCATTCCGAACAGATACGAAATAGCCAAAACTATCTGATCAGTATCTTAGCCGACATAACTACATCCAAATCCAATCAAACGAACTTAAAACACCTGATGAGACTCATAGCTAAGCGAAAACGCATCAATCTAATTACCTTTACTGAAATTCTGTAAAAATATAATTCTATATAACTGCGATGTTCACCATTATAAGTGGAGCGTGTCATTTCAAACAAAAAAGAACGTTTCTGTTTCAAGATATGAGGAGTCACGTTTGGTGATTTCGTCAGAGATTCAAATGAGGACTTTGTACGAGCTCTAGTCTTTCGATTATTGAGGCAAAGAAAAATCGTACATATTGGATAGATATTCAATAAACTGTAACTAACAGCATCGATGATAAACGAGCTGAAGACTTTGCAACTTGCGTATTGCAGTATCAGCGACTCATACTCATATTAACTGTGAACAATGAGCTTACACAATATGCAATTTTGGCAGAGGAAAATTTAGAAAAAGTGAATATCACAAACAAGATTGCTTACAGAATGGTACTGTTTTTATTTGAAAGGAAAAATAAAGTACTTGACTTTCATATGATCGGTAAACAACGTGAAAATGATCTACATGAAATGAGAATCAGTTAGCACTTTTTTCGCTTGATAAAATAAATTTCAACATTTATCACCTTGAAAATTACTTCTTCCATCGTCAGTTTTGTGATCTCAAGACTTTCATCATCATCAGATTAGTCTTCTCTTCTTCCTTTTTCTTTTTTTTTCTCTAATGCATTTTGACAACAGAATGACGAAGGTTACCATGTACATAAATGAGTAATCATCCATTCTCCTTTCCATTTCTACTAGAAACTTTCGCAATAACCATTCGTTGTGAAATTACAATGTCAAAGATAATATAAGTAACAGATTTTCATCTTTTTATCATGACTACTACATCGACAACAATAAACATGGAGACACTCTATGATGAGTTAATGAATCTTTGTTCTCAGGATGATACTTTCTATTACAAAGACATTCGTTTATATTCAATCCAATATCGTATATTCAATTATCGTATCTGTTCTTATGCAACATTTCAGTCTCGTACAGCAACCTTGAATTGTCGTGGAACGATGTTCAATATAACGAATCCGAAAAATGTACAACTTGTTTCTTTACCACTAGAGAAATTTTTTAATTACGAAGAAGGTTTTGGTCAAAAGCAATATCATGAACGTGGTCGATTAGGAGATAAAATGGAAAAAATGGATGGAACATTGATATCAACATTTTTACATGGAAGAACTTCGAAAGAACTACGACTTAAATCAAAACAATCACTAACATCAAAGCAAGTTATAGAAGCGATGCAACTACTAGTTGGTATGTAAATTGATAATTTCTTTAGGCATGAACTTCTTTTCAGTGTTTAAATCATATTCATCGTCATAAGTTTTGGAAGATGTGCGTGAAAGCAGTCTTGGTCCATTCAAGCGTGAACGAATCACATTTTTCCTCTTGAAGAAATTTATCTCGATACAATTAAAGCCGCTAGCTTCGAAGAATTTTTCAGACTACTTAGATCGAAATGGCTTACATTCTACCAAAATTTCATTAAGTATGAAACTTTTGTCTAGATTCTGCAGATGAAATAATAAGTCCTGGAATAATCACCAAAAATGGAGCATGACTTTGAATGGTGTGTATAAACGAATGTGAATCTGAGAATACTTTATTGTGACGGAATCGCGTTATTATCTGAAAAACTTCATCCTTTCATGAAAACAATTTCTATGGTTATATTGACAGATCGACCTAGTACAAAGATAAAAGTATACTATGATTTTTTTCCAGCTGATAGATAGTTCTGATTCTCAGAGACATACCGAAACAACGAGGGGACTCAGAGGTCTTCAGTTCTCCGCTTAGAACGTTTCTGTGTACATAGCTGCTCATTCTCGAACAAAAGTACAAGTTGAACACAAGACAGTGTTTCTTTCTCTACGTTATACAAACGAATAGAATATGGTGCATTCTTCTTTTCTACAGTACATGAGCAAAGACGAGGAAAGAATCAGTGCGACAAAAAGTGTACAAGAACACAGCGAGAACAATCGCTAAGAGAGTCAAAACATAATTTATCTTCATTTTATATCTTGGTTAATTTTTTTAAGATGACTTCAAATCCGAACTCGAAAAATTGGTTCGTTTCAATTATACAGTCGATATGGAATATACATCGCCTTCCAATCATGTTTTCGTTTCTTATACACAACCTCAACTCACTGTTCTATCCATTCGATCACATGCCGACGGTCACACTTTGTTTGGTACTCGATTGAAAAGATTTCTTCTTGAAAATAATTTCTCTACAATTCTTGATCACCTCGTCTCCTTTGAATCCATTCCACCCGATGTAACACATAAACAATTACTTCAAGATATTTATCAACAACCTTATGGCGAAGGCTATGTTGTTGAAATTATCCAACCTGATCGACCATCCTATCTTGTTAAAATCAAAACACAAAAATATCTTATGGTTCATCGCGATGGTGAAGACGCGAATTCTTCAAGATCATTGTTCGAAGCTATCATTAACGAGAATGCCGATGATTTGAAAGCTTTGTTTCAAGATGATACAGAAACATTAAAGAGAATCGACGAAATGGAACAAAACATAAGACCAATATACAATCGAATGATTGAATCGATTGAACAATTTCATCAGACGAACAAACATTTGTCGAAAAGAGATTTCGTTCGATCAATCAAGATGACAGAAAATATGAAGATTTATTTACCACTGTTGATGAGATTGTATGATGGCGAGGAAAATGATTATAAAGGCTTTGCAATGAAGCATTCAAAAGTTCTATTCGGCATTTATGGTGATGGAAACCAATCAACAACAGTGAACTAACAGGAATTAGAATGAGAAAATTGAATTAAGGCTGTGGATTGACATGACTCCCGACTGTAATATACGGCTTTGATTTACTGAGACTTGATGTCATCGAAGAATGGTCTACTAAGCAGTGACCTAGCAGCTTCTTCAATTTTAATTGCAATTATCAGCGAAAACTAGAGGAGTAAGTCGATAGACTCATCCACCAATATTATCAAATCGAACTATATATATATATGACTAAATAATAAAACCAACATCACTGAAACATTTTGTTACTAGCTTTATTCGTACTACATCAGTAACGTTTTCAGTATAGGATCTTTCTATTAAATATCCATGTTATTTCGTTATTCTACGCATTGTACCATAACTCTTTTTTTTTGATGAAGCGTGCAGAAGAAGTACAAAGCGGGCTGTGGATGAGAAAGAAGCACTGAGTGTGAATTTCTAGCTTCATCGACTTGTACACCGATACCCACACCCTCATTACATAATCTATAGTTAATGAACAATGGTGTCGTAAACTCAAGAATTGAGAAGATTCTCTACCCATAATGTAGTTATTTTCAAATATTAATTTCATAATTCATTAGTTGAAACAATAATAGAAAAAAATATATGTATAAATATGAATGATTGAAAAACAATACTGGATATGATCAAATTTCAACGAATTCTGAACCTAAGCAACCAAAAATGTTTTCAATCAAGGACGCACCAGTGTTAGCATCTATATCAAATAGAAGAGCGGTATTATTTTGATTATCTTCATTATCACTATCATCACTCAATAATTTGATCATCTAAGATTTTGATTTTTCTTCGCATTTGCAGCCTAGGAGAATGAAAAATATGATAATAGATAACATTCTATAAAAACAAATGATGTATCTCGTCTGTGTAGTGCCCTTGTAAGCAGCAATATACGATCTAATAAAACGATTGTATTGAGCATGTTTTGGTTTCTTAAAGGGTGCCTCGTAAGTTCTGGGCCTTGATAAAAATTATTGTCTATATAAACAAAGAGTGACCAATACCTAACTATATTTATATGAGCTTCGAGCCTTGAAAACACTGTTTAGAATGGCATATTATGAGATGA
>CAJNSZ010001217.1:15288-32362 GCA_905329745.1 Rotaria sp. Silwood2 | reverse complement strand
TGCATTATGATACTTAACACGAACATTCTGACTATTAAAATGCTCCTTTTTCATTAAATTATGGATAAATATTCATTAAAATGCATTTCGATCTAGTAATGATCCATTTTGACCATTATTCTTGGAAACAGACTCTACTTTTTTAAAGTTTTAGGCGGATGTAGAAGCTATTTTAAGTACCTAGAAATTATATGATAATGCTACGTTTGAGTTATAAGCGTTTATTGTTTTAGAGTAACATAAGTTAGGAACATTCTTTCAAGTTAGGATATTGACAAAAAAGAAAAGTATTTAATACTGATGGATCATCGTTAAATATTGGTCGAAAAGCGAGCTTTTGTGTAATTTGAGATGGTTGAATTATAGCTGTGGAGTCAGGTGCAACGGTACCCTTTAAAATATTTTTGCATATAAAACTTCTTCCTTGAATGTCGAGAGTGTCAGCGGTTGAAATTATTTTCACTTTGTTCAAAACTAGATAGATCTCATTTTTATCAATCAAATGAGTGACATATACTATGAATCCAATTGAATAAGAGTTCTTTTTTGTTTTATACAAGACGCAAGCGTCATTGGAACGTCGGCGTACAGTAAAATCATCCGCACTGAAGCGTAAATGATCAATAAATAATGTTTTGTAAAATAAAATATTAAACTGAGATAAAGTTAGATATTGGATGAAGAAGTTGGATGGCGTTGAATTGATTTTGTTATGAAGTTTCATTTTGGGATGACTGTCTTCATAATTAAATGTAATTTGACGTATAGCAGAAGATATTCGTGAAATATATTCTTTTCCATACATTGAAAATGACGGAGAGGAAATGCAAATAGATGCCTGACGATACAGATCAATATTTTTAATCAATTCACGTACAGGTGTAGATCTACTGTGTACAGTTCGAGAAAGTGATGCTATTGATACAATCAACTCGATAATGTAAAGAAAAGATTAAAAACAAACCCATTGTAGATTCGAAAGCAAATGTTGAATAATTGAACATTGGACCATAGTTTCGAATGCACGAATGAAAATGACGAATTGAATGGATCACAGACACAACATGTCTCTCCTTCATCGAAAAATATACTTAAAGAAGCCAAAAGAAAATAGCTCACCGTATAGAGAGAGGTGAATTGTTCATCGAAATACGTTGCTAAATACTCTACCTCCTTATGAGCTTCCTTAGAGAGGCATTGTCCTTCGACTATATGTGCTATAAAAGCTAATACTTTGAGATGATTATAACGACCTTGATCAAGAAAATTTTCAAATGCTCTAGATAAAATAGAGAAATAAAATATAAATGGAAAGATACGAAACTTACGAATATCCGAACAATAAAATAATGCGTAACTCATTTCCTTTGAACTTTCTAAATAGACGAATGTCCCTTGGCTGTCGATATGTTGTCGACGGGAACGAAATTGAATTGATAATTTCAGCAATACTATCTATTTGACCATATACACTCATAGCATCTGATATACCTCCAGTGACAGATGGTTTTGACAACAGTAGTTTCAACATTTTTGCCTAAATGCAAGGTAGTAATAATTAAAAAAACAACGAAAAATATCTACCGCCGCTCCCAAGTAAAGATTATGTAATGTATCGCAAACAAAAGAATTGTAAATATTAAAATATTTCAAATTGCGAAGGAGGCATGGTCCCTTTAAACCTTGTAAATATTCAACAGCTGCTGCTTTTGAGAAAGTATCATTCGAGTTAATTAATTTGTAACCCTAAATACATATCTTTCAAAACTAATCAAGTATAGAATTCAACTTACATTATCAATGAATGTGATTGCATCGTCATATGTTTTGTTGGATCGTATTGAAATTTTTTCACGTGGATCATACGCAAATGAACGAATTGTCGTTTTTCCTACTTCTACCGATTTACCTGTAACCAGTAAGAGTCAGACGAGAAAAATGAAACAAACGGGAAAATAAACTTTATCTCATTAGATAAAAATTCACAAAGAAAATTCTATTGACCATTGGTCTGTTTCGTATGAAAAATTTAAGAGAAGAGTGTTTTTAATCTGCAGTAAATCGACGATCACTCGCTTCCCCATGCATATAATATTACCTTTTATATTACAATAAGTACAACCGTAGAAACCAGTACACTCTGTATGATTAAGTAGGAGAGATGTTGCTGGTTTATCACAAACACAACTGAGCAAGAATATTTTCACAATTTGTTCTAGATTATTTGATTCATCTGTTGGAAAGAGTATATGAATTCTGTTTTCCAAATGAAGAAGTTCGTTTACAAGATCTTGCATAATCGACGACATTTCATCTTTTTTTGGTTTCATGCTTCCTGTAGAAATCATTCCAATGATAGTATTCTCTGGAAGAAATCGTGATGATCTGGGCAATTCATTAACTACTAAGGTTGTTAACCACATTGATGCTGAGATTGATTTGACTAAACCACCATCGGAGTTCATCAACAGTGTTACAAACGGTTTTGCCTCTTTTCTGAGTAATATTTTATAAACTTCCCCGTCAGTTACGTCTGAAATAGAATCATGATTAAATTTTCGAAACGCTATCTGATTTCTTTCAAGTATCGATCGGACTTGTGGCTCGAGAGCAAAAGTATAATTGATAGTTGGTGAACGAATAAATGAATCTTTGGATATACAATCTTGAGTGTTCGTACACCTTTTCAAATTGGAAGATCTCTTATAACAAGAGGGACATATTATGCTTTGAGATGGAAAAACTGTTGATTGATAAGCACAAAGTACTTTAGATTCAATACTGCCAAAACTGACTGGAGCATTTGGAACTTGTAATAATTGTAAAAGTTGACAAATGTGTGTGATACATGACTTCGTTAATGAATGTCGATATCGTAATTCAATGAGTAACACGCCTATTTCTTTTGATGTAAGAGGTGCTGTAGAATTTTGCAAGTCATCATCGACAGAAATTTTTGTGAAAGTATTTTCTGACCTCTCTAAATTGATCGAATTGAATTCTTCATTGATAATGGCACAAAAAGAGTCATTATCTGAATTGTCAAGATAATCTGATAAAGATGATAAAGAAGACGAAGAAGAAAGAGAAGAAGAATGGCACATATTGCGTTCTGAAACAATTGGTGCTATTGGCGATGTCGATGGAAGTAATAACGAAGATGGAGATGGAATATTGTATGTAGTCGATAATGATGAGGATGACACAGGTATGGNGGGCGTTTACACGTCCACTTTTTTTCTAACGCGTGTAAACGCTTCGAAAAGTCAATTTTACGGTGTGTACACGCGTTTTCTCAAAAGTTTGTCTGCCTGGGTATTGCGTCCTAAAACAATTGGTGCTATTGGCGATGTCGATGGAAGTAATAACGAAGATGGAGATGGAATATTGTATGTAGTCGATAATGATGAGGATGACACAGGTATGGAAACATCAGCACCTGCGTAACTAATATTCGAAAGCCGACCTAATACTATATCAGTTGAATTCAATAGAACTTACTTGAAAACATCAATTACAGTATGTAAAGCTAATTGTCGACGGTATGCATGCGACAATCGTTGATTTAAACGTGATAGTCTTTTTCGTGCCGTAAACATTTTATTAAATCCGAATCGTCAGATGTGATCTAATTAATATCTAATGTATTAGATAAGCAAACAGCTTCGCACAAGCTCCAAAAAAATTAATAGAGATTAAATTTTATTTGGAAATGAACTCCAATTGATATTCAAGTAAGAAGGGCAATGGGAGTATATCCTCACCATGAAGGCAAGCAATTGATCGAAATATAGATTAGAGAAAGAAGTATTGTTTATTAGTTCAAGATAAATCAAAAAATCATCAATGAAAAACAGATCTTTTACTTGCGATGGGACATATAGATATTTATATTCGCAAGATATCATCATCTGTATTTAGTTACCTCATAGTTCTTGACAGTATTTTACTTAGAAAACTGCAGTTTTATGAATAAATAACAATAGATTTATCTTTTATAATATATTTATTTGTTTATTATAAATCTTTTCGTTGTTTGAATCAATTTCATTAACACATATACATATATGTATAATATACAAATACAATAAAGTGATAAAAAAAATATCTTTACAATTAAGAGAAGATATGTACAAGAATAGGTATACCTAATCACAGTCGTTGAATGATGATTACATAGAGACAAATACATTGATATCAAGAAAAAAGAAAAAAACAAAACAAACTCTATGTTTATACAAAAATGAATACAAAAGAACCTTACACAGAAAATGTAGAAAGAAAAACTTGTATAATTAGTTGAATTACAAAACTATTTGTAATAAATACTCGTGGAGAATATTGTTTCTCCAAAAAATGCAAAGTAGGACAGTGCAGCAAGAAAAATGAATTAAAGTCACTTTCAAAATGCATCATCCCTTCATGACATTCATTCAACATTATCATTGTCATGATTTTGATTCAATTGGTTCACTGCTACTGCTGCAATAAATCTAGCGTGCCCCATCTTGTGCTTGTGACGAGCACAACGAATAGAATTTCCTATACTTTCCTTCATCGATGCTATTGAATAACTGCAGCCGGGTGCATTTCGTCGTGCAAAAACTAAAACAAAAAGATCACCAGTTACTTAATAATTTAAATGATGACTTTCTTAGCAAAAGTATCTTCCGTAGATATTCGAATGTTCAAAACAAATTCGTATAGCATTCTGTCTATTCTTTTTCTAGAACCACTATGTTCGTGGATTCATCTGAACTTCGACAGAAAATTTTAACATTTACTAATCGATTTCAAAAGTCTTGATCACAAGTGAATTTCAGTGTATATTTCAGCGTTAGAAAGGCAGAAAATAGAATACAGAATACAAAGTCACTTACCAAATATATTGTCCAATAAACTTGGATATTTAATCATAACATTGGCAACATTTAAAAGTGATACTTTATCTTCATTTGTAGGAAAAAGATAATTAAATACATGTAAAGCCGATTTTTGTGGATCAATACTGGAAGAAGATAAAAGTACTGTTTCTGGTACACCAATGTCGATTGCTAATTGACTTAAGGAACGTTTATCTCCGACACCTTCACCAGATTTTAATGATTCCAATAATTGTTCGATAAAAATACGACCTTCAGCAGTAGGACGAGCTAAAAAGAAATAATAACAAAATAAAAGATAGCATGATATGGAAAGAAACGTACGAAATGAGTTATTTTTAAGTTTTTCCATTTGACGCTTTAACGTATTATAATCTGATTTCCAATTTTCAATTTGATGCGACGCTTGTTGTAAATCACGTTTTAAGTTGCGATATTCGCTAAATGTTTCTAGTATAGCACTATTGTTTGTGGTATAATTGATGTTAGATAAAGATTGATTACTAGCAGACGCTTGACTAGAAGCTGATAAATTTGATTTGGCACGTGGATTAGAAGGTGTATTGAGCTTTTGGATGTTTATATTAGGTGTTGTCGATTGATTACTGATGATGATGGTTGATAATGGTGTACTTGTGTTATTTTCCATCCCATGCAATGAGAGTGATTCAGCATTGGTACGTGTGCCAGATCTAAATTCGCGATATGGAATATAAATTTATGTGCAATAATGAAAAGACTTACTGGTTATGGTACTGAGATCGTACTAATGGTGTTGAACTGTAGTTTGATATAGCTTTTAACCGAGGTGCTATCGGCATAAACATAGCTTCAAATTCACTTGTATCATCATCATCATCGATATCAAATTGAGAAACTGTTGACGTTTTGACATTTGCATCTCCATAACTTGTATTCAAAGAACAAGAATTAGACATTAATACCTCTTGTTGACCTGAATCAGCATCATTGGAATCAATACTCATTGCTTTTCGATTTTCGTTTGAATCTATAGATATGTTACACATAATGCCTAGTAAGAAAAAAAGACTGATAACTCACCTTCTTCAGTAATTATTTTCAAATCATTGTCGAGATTACCATTTTTATAAGATACATTTTTTTTCCAGTTGATCGAGGCCGAGATTGTTTTTTTTGCGCGATTACATCAGATTTATTTCCCTCATGAACCATCTTACCAACAACTCGTTGAGATTGACGTTTTTTTGTGGCTTTGGAAGAAACTGTTGCGGCAATTGTTTTACGTTTAGGTGCCATGAAATTATATTTTGACGGTGAAAAAATAAAAATATCAGGATAGTGTATATGTGTTAACAGATGGTGAATAAGAAACTGAATGATGCGTCTATAGAATGTATCGATATATATATATATATATATATAGAAGAGAAAAAAAAGAAAGATGATATGTGATATCAAACATATAACATTAAGTAAAGAAGAAGAAGGCCCCAAACAGACTGAAAAAAAAATAAAGCGAATTAAAACTGAATTAACGAATAAATCGTCTGAAAAAGATGATTTAAGTCAGAATAGACCAATCACGTCGTTTAATTCGTTTTATTTTTTCAGTCTGTTTGGGGTCTAACACATACAGAAGAAATGACCTGAAAAGAGTGATTACGCATATATCTCGATATGATTCGTTTATCCAGGCCGGACAATTCACTATTAAGCTTATGCGTATGATTATAACTCTTTTGTCTAGTGAATTGTATTGTTATCCTTTCATTAAAGGACAGTTTAAATAAATCGAGTATTTATTTTTCTTATATTATTTTAAGCCGTTCATTTCGCGATTCCATTTGAAACAGTACTTTTAGCATAAGATATATGACCGTTCTAAACGAATATAAAAGCTCTTTATTTGAATGATCTTTTTATACACTTGTAACAGGATATTAATCTCATTATAATCAAGTGTTATTTAAACATAGTTTTTTTTTAAATCGTACAATTGTATATATATTTATGAAAAACGCCTATATATATTATGTATAGATATCTATATATATTTAAGTTATTTGTTTATGATAATTGGGCAAATCACGGGCGACCTCTATATTTCGATAATTTTCGATTGGTTCGTTATTATTGGATGATCGTTGTCTTTGTCTTGAGAGAGAGCTGAAAGGAAATATAAAGGAAGCAAGATCGAATTGCTCTATTTTTTAAAGATGTATGAAGGATGCCATTTCTCCTTCTTATATCGAAAATAATAAAAGGATATTTTTTATAATATACTACATTAATAATTAGAAGTCAAATGTACAGAATCTCCCATGCATAAGATCTCCTATTTCATGGGTTTTTGCAAGTTGAAAATTGGTTATGATCCTCTTTTAAATATCACTACATATTTACATGGGAAGAAGTTAGGTGAAAAGATGATCGAAAAATGAATGTTAAAGCGGTTTGAAAATACAGTCGATTCAATTTTTTTTCGTAAAATACCAGCGTTCACTATGTAGCTAAGAAAAATATCTTCTGTCGGTTAGACAATTTTATTTATTACCAATAAATTTGTGAAAATCTGGTTTTGCTTTATTAATGAATTTTACAGTTATTGAAGGGTGTTAGAAGGTATTTGCAGAAAGCCGAAACTAGTGACAAAATTGAGAGACCCTTGGTTTTGTTTTCGGTTACAACTTTACTTAGAAATATGAGAATCTTGAACGATATTTCGATAGAGTCAATAATATGTAACACATTTTACTATTAACCCAAAGAAACAGTTTAAAAATATCATCATCCTTGAAGAATCCTCGTGCAGATTAATAATATGACGATTGTAGAAATTTTCAAATTTATCGAAAGTTTAATGTCTTGTCATGCTTAGTGCTTTATCTAATTGTTCACGTTAGTTTGAGTTATTAATTGAAACAGTACGAAGAAATAATATAGAATAAAAATATTATTAACATGACAATGACATCAGACTTTTCCTTGATATATTAATAGTGATAAATAAAGTGTGCCCAACTATCTCTATGTCTTACTATCTTTTAAGGTGGTATTTGTTAAATTGATGTTTTCAAAAAGAGTAAATAAAGAGGAAGAAATTAAAACACAGAGCCAAAACAACAATTCTGTGAGGGCAATGTAAGCTATTTCCTGACAACTGCCGAGAAATAAAGGGAAAAATCAAACTTGTATAAATGTTTGGAAACTTATTATACGAAACATGACATGAGTATAGATTAAAGCCTCCCCTCTCAAAAAAAGGTTTTTCCCAGAAAGTACAAATCCCATGATATATTCGAGACATGCTGGAACTATACTAGAGATGTTATGGCAAAATTTTCAACTCGATAATGAAAGCTTTTCTGGAGATCCTCATCAAGCAAGAGACAAAAAGAGTTCTTTTGGCAATCCAACTTATTCTGCTGGGCTCCACTGTATATGTGGAATATTTTTTATGCGAAATAGCATGCCAACATGCAGTGCAATACAGAGCCTTTTGCTCGAAATCCTTCTCTTTCATTATATAGAAACAGTATTACAAGTTTAGCAGCTCAAACACTCGCCGTGCTGATGGATAAAAAGAAGCACAATTTCTGGAGGGATGTCTAAATTATTAAACTTGTAATACTGTTTCTATATAATGAAAGAGAAGGATTTCGAGCAAAAGGCTCTGTATTGCACTGCATGTTGGTATGCTATTTCGCATAAAAAATATTCCACATATACAGTGGAGCCCAGCAGAATAAGTTGGATTGCCAAAAGAACTCTTTTTGTCTCTTGCTTGATGAGGATCTCCTGAAAAGCTTTCATTATCGAGTTGAAAATTTTGCCATAACATCTCTACTATAGTTCCAGCATGTCTGGAAAATATCATGGGATTTGTACTTTTTGGGAAAAACCTTTTTTTGAGAGGGGAGGCTTTAAAATAATTATTTTTTTGAGGAGAAATCGAATAATTATTATGACGACGAAATAACGAAAATAATGTTGTGCAAGAGTCACAAAAAATGGTTTATGTGATAGCCATTATTTTGTCACCTGTTAAACAATTTCTACATGTCCAAAAGCAATCATTTTAATGCCTTGGAGGAACAGCATTTTTTGGGCATTTTTTGTGACAGTTTCGCATCATTATAATTGTGTAAATTCGAAGGCATTTTAATGCCATTACACCATTATCTTTTCTGTATGGGCAATTCCAAGATATAATACACAATTAGGAAGAACGTCACAAACTGCATCACAATTTCTAATTAAATAAATATTATGGAACCGAAAGTTTGAATGGTTAAATTCCGTGTATATACCACACGAGTATATATGCCTCAATTTATTGTTGGAAATTAATTTCTCTACAAAAGTTTATTCTTGAAATATAAAATATTCAACAGTCTCATGAGTCAGTATCAGTTGTTTCGAAAAGCATAGTAGAAACAAAAGTTTAACTATAGTTTGAACACAGAATTGAATGTAAACTTAGTCAAATGAAAAAATAATTCAATATATTCAACGTGAAGCATAGTTTCCAATATAATACTTTATCAAAATATATAGTATGCGTTGAAGCTTCTTTTAGATTTAAATAAATATGAACCTACGCTCTCATTAAGTGTTTTGATATACCTCAATTCTTTGTATTTTCTTTTGAAAACTGATAGTGCCTCGTGAGACTGTTGAATATTTTATATTTCAAGAGTAAACTTTGGTAGAGAAATTAATTTCCAACAATAAATTGAGGCATATACTCGTGTGGTATATACACAGAATTTAACCATTCAAACTTTCGGTTGCATAATATTTATTTAATTAGAAATTGTGATGCAGTTTGTGACGTTCTTCCTAATTGTGTATTATATCCTGGAATTGGTTACACACTAGTAGAAAAGATATCCGTTTATATTCTTATGGTCAGCGAAAACTGAATTGGTTTATAGGTCAGTCTAACAACCAAACGAGAAAACAAATAACTAGTCATGAAGGGCTGTCGATCTCTGACATTAACTATTAAAGTTGTCAGACCCTAACATGCATGTCAATGAATCTTCTCGATTTTTTACTTGTTTTTATTGATTGTTGTATAACAATTTTATGTATCTTCTGATTCATAGGTAAACGTAGACAAAATCGAAAACTTTATTTATCATGGACAAAACCTACAACATCTATTTAGTATTATATCAAAGTCATGTAAACAACATTTTTGCTTTCTAATCTTGTTTATTAATCTCTTAAACAATAAAACTTTGTGTGACAGTGAAAAGATATTCAGCTATTCCGACTTCAAAATCATGTAAGCCAAGTCCGTATAAATTAGGATAATTGATAGAAGGTAGAATATGTTTCATATATGATGATTCGGCATTAACCTATTTTATTTTATCATATATATTTGAGATAAAATATGTTGACAACATCGATCAAAAATAGGATTATTGAAACTATAATATAGATCCTTAGCTGAATGTGTGATTAATTTTAGAGAACTGGTAAAAATAGAACCATGAACAATTATATTTAATCGAATTTGCGTGTCGGGTATGGGTATAATGTGCGTCGTATTTCTCACGCCCGCATTCATCCGCAAGTAGGAAATCATTGACTCCGGCTTGCAACTCTACGTTATTCGTTTATAATAATTTCTATCGAAAAAGAATGTCTTAACAGTTGCTCCTCTGAAAAAAGCTTTGGCAACTAAAACTTAAGTTATTTTTGTGAGACTTATTGATAATTATCATGCATAATTATAAAAAGGGAATAATCATTCTTGAATAAGAAAAATCACACACAGTAAATAAAATCTTTGAATAATAGGGCTCTATCTAGTTGCAATGGAATTATACAGGATAAAACAAAACAAAACAAAGAAAAACAGCAGAAATCTTAAAAAACTATAATTGATGTTTGATATCGTTGATTAGTGTTTCAACTTTTTCAGCATCACCCAACAATTCAATTAAGCGTTTTCTACCCTTGCTGACTAAAAATAACCACATTGTTTTGAAAGCGCTGTATTTAGTTTCCAACACAATGATGACAATGACAGTTGTTAGAATAGTCAAATTATCGCTGTGAATTGAATCAAATGATGTCAGTGGCTTCTGACAAAGATTCTGAATATCACCATTACTCAAATTCCAGAGTCCATCAAATTTTTGTAAATTGATCAAATGACGAACAATATCCTGATCAGTTGATGGCCATGTTTTCTGTTCAACCATTGAGGATGAGAACGTAGAGTTGGGTGTAACATTGTTTGTAGGAGAGAAAGACAAGTAATCAGCGAGGTCATTATCTATTGGAATTGCAGGAGAAGCAAAATTACAGCATGATTCTAGTTCCAGAATGTCGATAGATGAGTCAGGAGATTGTTGACTATTGGTATCTATATCAAAAAATGATGCTATTGGAGGTGGTGGCGGAGGTGGTGCGTTAGTTGAGGAAAGTGATTGAGGATGTGTTAGTCTATTGGTAGATGCACCAAAAATTGATGCTGTTGGAGGTAGCGGCGGTATAGCTGAGGAAATTAGTTGAAACGGTTGTTGTCTACTCATCGATGCATTCGAAAAAAATGTTGATGCTGCGTTCAAAGGAGGCATTACTCTTGGCTGTTCAAAACCTGAACCTCCACAAGAAGCGGGCATATACGTGACATTTGGCTGTTGTTGCACACAAGATTTTGGGCTGAAACAAGGTGCATTGGAATTAGAAATAGAGCAAAAGTGGGTCGAAAGGCCTCCGAATGACGAATTCATCATAGCTTTATCATCTGCTGATATTTCTATAGGAATTTCTCGTAACACCATACTGGAGTTAACATCCTTGCCTAATGAATTTGTACGTGTTTCAATACCAATAAAAGCAGTGTGTGGACAAAGAATATTATGTTTCAGTGAAATAGTGATTAGTCGCTTTTTCCGATCGTCTTCTATATTCTGATGGAATCTCATTTGCTTCGATCCTGCAGTTGTTTCTTTGGAATGTGTTAGTTCTTGAATCAGAGCCTTTGCTGCTAGATGTGCTATTAGTTGATTATTCTTATCTGTGATCTCCGGTACACGATTAATTCTAGCTAGTCCAAGTTGAGCTGTTTCTTCGTGATTCCAGAGTTCAACTGTTGTGGAGTGATCAAATTGATCACTTTCGACCAATGCATAGAGCAAAAGACGATCATTGGCATAAACAGGTGGAACAGTCGTTGGAATTGTTTGAAGTTTAGACGATTCTAACGATGGAATATTCCATTTAGCTTTGACATTCGTAATGCATGGTTCAAGAGCTTTCTGAAGTTGTTCAGCAACGTAAATATCGACACTTGCTCCTGGAGGTATGAATGTGAATCGACCGTTCGTCGAACGAGCGAGACCTTTAATCAATGATCGACTTGGTGAATGGCCAAGACCGAATGAAAATATTCTTGATGATGTTGACATTAATCGACAAAGATCCATTACTTGACTAACGTTGGATATTTCTCCATCGGTCAGAAGTAATATTTGCCGGGAATGACCAGCAGAAGGTGCCTGATTTTGTAACCATTGTAACGGTCTCAATAGCTCAGTACCACCAAGATCAGCAGACATGTGTGAAATCAACTGCTCAGCTACTTTAGCATTTTGTTCATTGTATTTTTCGGTCACATTATTAAATAGCGTTTTATAGTCAGATCCAAATCGAATAATATTAAATTGACAATCGACTGGTAAACTCTTGAGAAATAGAACCATGGCTTGACGAGCAAGCCCAATTTTGTTTTCATCTTGCATCGAACCACTACAGTCGACAATAAAAATAAATTCATTATTAACATAGTTGCTATTTTTGCTTGAGTTCAGCGCTTTACTACAATCTTCACTTGTCGGTGTAAATGATACCATTAATGCCAATTGATGTTCACCATTGTTTTCGACAGCTAAAATTGTATTTGTTCTAGCCGGCAGATCAATGTCTATAACTATATCTCGATCCATGAATGTATTCTTTTGTGCAAATGTTATTTCATAGCTGTCATTACTAAATTGAACTGCAATTGGATGTGAAGATGATGAAACACTTTTTATTTCTTCATTTAGTTTATCAACTTGACAATGAAATTCGATTGTATACGGTGTTGATTGAACATATTTTGCTTGTGTACACGCTGGAGATGAAACACCGCCAACTGACGGATTGTATCGTGGTGCTATTGTTGTTGGTATAACGAAACGTATCTTGTTGTTAATAGCAAGATCCAATTCGGTCACATACATAATTTGAATTTGACATTCTTTCCCAGGAAGAAGTGCTCCCACACTAATCATGAATATATCTTGTGATTTTTCGTCTTGTTCCATAAGATAAGCACCATGGCCTTGTCGCAAGGCTTGTGTATATTCTTGTTGCGCTTGAATTTTTTCTTTCAATTGAGCATGAATTTCTCGATCGTCGATTTTTGCTACAAATGAATAAACTGCGGCATTTTCTTCGATTGGAAAACAATATACAGCTTCGATGGGCACATTTTCATCATTTCGAAATAGTTGTGTAATATTTACATCTGCACCGAATGAACGAATTTTTGAAACGATTGAGACTGATTTTAATGCCACATATTTTTGATCGCGAGTAGTTGAATTGGATTTGACACGAAGCATTTTTTTTCAGGAAATATGAGTATAAAAAATACAGTGGAGTATTACATAGAATAAATGCGATAGCATTGTGGGTTTTTATAGAAGCGATGAAAAATAATATTTTTCATCACTTTTTTTCTACCATACATGACTCATTACTGCAAATCCAAAAGAAAGAACACGTTATTTTTATACGAGAGAAAAATGTCTACGATGACTCATTGTTGACTGGTTTCTTGCATCCATATCATGAACGACCAATGACTCAAAGCGTTTTTAAAACAAAAAAAATTCAACAATAAGTTCAAACTAATGGGAATTTCAACAGTTACAATTCGCTAATATGCTTGATTTAAATATTTCCATCACACAAAGACTCAGAATGTGTAAAATTATAATCTATCTAAATTAAAATAAATGCAAATTTTACCCAGAATAACACATGATTTTGCCATGAACCTGATGAATCACAAGCAGACCGCAATGCATGACTTTTTGTCGAAAAAAAATGTTCTTAATATTTGAGTTGCATACAAGTACAATGTAGATTCATCCTTCCTGTATTCATACTGTGAAAATCAGAAATAATCTACAATAAATTGCAATTTATCATTACCCTTCGTCTTTCAGTGGAGATTGGGTGTGGGTGTGGGTGTGGGTATGGGTGTGGGTGTGGGTGTGGGTGTGGGTGTGGTTGTCGGTGTGTGGATAGGTGGGGTATGGGTGTAAGTATTCACGCAATCTAAATTCACCCACCCCTAATTGGTCTCTTCTTGTCTGATTCACCAGATCTATTGGACTTTGTATCTAAAGCATTTGGTAAAGTGGTGAAAATATAAATAAATGAACAGCTACTTTTATATAGTGTAAATTTTATTAGTAGAAGAATTAACTTAACTGGGTGAAAGATGTGTGCATAGATTGAAAAGTTATAAAAGGAATTTCTCTTCATTAATCATATGTTGTGTGTGATACAACAAAAGATCCGATTGGATGTTGCAGATTGTGTTTTGAACAAGCGAAATGTAGTAAAGTAATTGTTGTGGTCTTTATGAAATTGTATAGAATATCAAAACTGTATAAAACTATGTGATTTATTTCAATCTTAAATTAAAATATTAAAAGGTCATCAAAAAAGAAGCTGCCACTTTCATAAGTAAAGCCTTTAGATAAACTATTTATCAATCTATAATAATTTGTGAAGAAAAGTTTTTTTTTGAGATTCACTAACGGCCGTTAGTATTATGCAGTACTTTATAGCATATTTTTCTAGCAGAACGAGATCTAGAAATGGAAAGATATAATAGATTCTTGACCTTGTCGATCGGTGTCTTTTCTTTCAATTAGCCAATTATCTACACAATGAGACCAATATTCAAACATTTGAGCAATTATTTCCATTAACTATGATGATTACATTTAGAAATTTTCCAACTTAATAATTGGACACCTAACTATTTCTGCTATGTAAAACATATGACAAACATGCTTCGATATTAAAATTCTCCAGTAGGAAAATATTGTTTTCTTAATGGATTATGATAAAATTCAATGTTTTGAATTTCGTGAAAACATATTTGAAACATGTTTGTACAAAATAATGTCTTCCATTTATATTGAGGACGAGAAAAGATTCCAGTTGATTAAATGAATATTATCTTAATGAATAAATCAATTCTTCTATACAATCATCACAGTTAAATTAAACTCACAGCTAAGATCGAAACTGGAAAATTATCTTCTAGATATTTAATAGATTTCTCTTTGTCAGTAATGAATGAATAGACATTCAATGATAAAATAGCTTTGATATTTTGACGAAAAATTCTTTTTACTCACACAAAACAAGTAGAAAATATCAAATGAAAAATTACGAGTAAGATATTCGCTCCTTCATCGAAAAAGATATAAATTTTCAAAAATTATATTCTATTAAAAAGTGTAATCATAATAATACATTTTATGCTTTTTTTTTAATTGTCAATAGTTAATCCTTGTCTAATTGATTTCTTAAATCATTTTTTTACTCGATAATTCATATTAATAATCTCATATATCCATAGAATAAATCTCTTGTTAATTTATTCTTTTAGTAAAAGAAATTCATTTTCAAAAGAGATTAAAAACATGTCTTCATTAAAAAGTCTTGATACTAAACCAATGAAATCAATAAGTAACAAATTGATTGAGAGAAAATAATTTTGTTTTGTATTACAAAAATGTTTATTCAATAAAAATTCTATCTATTCGATTTTGTGTATCTAAATTATTCATCATGAAGATTGACTGATAATAATTGAGGAACAATTTGTGCAGCAAAACCATGAAAAAAATTACTAAAAATAAAATATTTTGAAACAAAATCAAAACAAAAAGGTAAATTTACGTTGCAATTCAAGTTGAAGGTGTTGTTTCAATATTAACTTCAGCAATGGGAATATTTTTCTCAGCAAAAATCGATGCATATCCAGCTGCTGGATAAACGACAGATGATGTTCCAATCCTTTTAAAAATTTCAATATTTAAGACAAATTAAAATAACTAAAACATACAACTATAAATAAATCACATAGTTGAATTTCTTTTTGAATTTTTTCTAGAGCATCATCCCAAATATGTTCACCAAACCAAACAATATGAGAACGAACAAGAGATCGGCGTTTCGTACATCGAGGAAGATCTTTTTTCATCTATTTCAGGAGGATTTCCATCGGGTGATCTAAATAAATAAAATATCTGTTAAAATAAATGATAAACAAATAGAAATATAGAAGACGCACGATTTCTTAATGATTCACAAATTGGCCTTGCATCATTTTCTTCAATAAATTGACAAGAAGTACATTGAACCATAAAAAGATTTCCTTTTGTTTTTCAAAATTAGAAACAGAAAATAAATTAAAAACCAAGAAAACCTAAACAAAAAAGTCACCATGCATTTCAATTAAATTTTTTGTTCCTGCTCTTCGATGAAGCCCTAAAAGAAAATTTTCTTGCTATTTGTTTTTTTAAATAGAAATATTCTCTTAATAAATAGCAAACTATCAACATTTTGTCTTATAATATTAAATAGTTTTTCTTCTTCTTCAAATTGTTTTTCAGCTTTAGCTAATGCAATATGGGGCATAATCTTTAAATTTATTTATTTAACAATAAAATTAAAATCAAAACCTTATTTGGTTGTTTTGTTCGAACGAGTTCTCGACGATAACAATAGAATTCCCAAACAAGAGAAGGTCAACGTGCAAAACCTCTTTGAGTTGCTAAATCCTTTTTCGATTTGAATATAGCAAAGTTTTCTTTCCAGATAATACAAAAACATACTGTAGCTTTAAATTGTCTCCAAAGTCCTCCAGCACCACGAAATGTTGGAATACCAGATTCAGCTGATATTCCTGCACCGGTTAATACAAGAACTGAATGGGTATGAGATAATAAACGACGATATTCAGCGATTTTTACTGTTGTCTATTAAGAAAAAGCAAAACTTTGCAATATTCAAATCGAAAAAGGATTTAGCAACTCAAAGAGGTTTTGCACGTTGACCTTCTCTTGTGTGGGAATTGTATTGTTATGGTCGAGAATGTGTTTGAGGAA
>CAJNSZ010001217.1:0-10226 GCA_905329745.1 Rotaria sp. Silwood2 | reverse complement strand
CCACTCTGAGAAAACGACATTAAACCAAGAAAGAAATCAATAAATCATATTTAAAGATTAATTTTAAAAACTTTGATCTGCGCAAAAATAGGCGGGAGCCAAAGGGTTAATATATGTCTTTTTTCATATATAAATATAACACTAAATTTTATTTTAATATACGATTCATTACATACGCTTGTAAGAATACTCGAAGATTGATATATAAAAAATTTAATCTTACTCTTTTGCAACATATAATTGTCTTTATTTGTAGCAATTGTACGTGTACTAGCAGAATTATTTCTTGTAGTATTGATAGTTCTATATAAATTTCATATACAATTTTGTTTTTAAAAATAATTCTGTTATTTCTTTTGTATTATCATCATTATTTAATAATTGTTCGTTTCTATCAATGATGTTGTTAAATATTTCCATTATTATCTAAAAGTAAAAGCTTTTTTTTTTGACAGGTAAATATAATTCTTATTTCGTTTTTATAAATACTAGAGAATTATATTGATTTGGTGTTATATAGAATAGAAAATAGGGATCCAACCTATTATCACATTAGAATATTGTACATAGAGAAATTATATTTTCTCTTTAATCATTATGATTATTATAATTCAACGAATCGTTTTTTTTTGTATTGTTTCATAGTAATACAATAAACAAAAAGAGAACATTCAAAGAATATGACTTTTTTTTAAATCAAAATTATTATTTAATATCAAAAACATCTTTTACTATGATTTTTATAATAATTGAGATATCTCTATTACTGTCTAATTTCAAATAATAGATATGAAAAAGAAAAAAACATTCTATTTTATTCCATGTATAAGTCTTCATATAATTAGATACAATGTACAATAATTATTGACAAGATTTGGACTGAATTTTTTTATGTAAATGTGATTTGAAATAATGTTTTGATTAGAGTTACACTATTATTCATACATAAAGAATTATAAAATGGCTCGAAAAAGATAGAGAGTATTTGGGTTTCTAATTAACAGATAATAATTGAGGGTAGATCTACCATACTCGATCATCTATTATATTAATGGTCTTGTGAATTGTATTAATCGAATGAGATATGAAAGAAATATTCATCATAACAGTTTATCTAATTTATGTGAAAAAAAATTTCCTACATTTCATTATTTATATAATTGAATCATGTTAATAAACAGTTTTAGTTGTATTTATATTCTGCAGCACAGATCTTTTATAATAAATTATCATTTTTTTATATTAAAATTCCATTTTGAATCAATAAGATTTGTTGTGATGGAATAAGTTGTGAATGAATAGAAGCAATCATCGAATTAGACATGTTTTAATCATTTATTTTAAATATTCAATTTGCATTAGTTTTATAGAATAAAAAAAAAGATTTTTTTTCATTTAACTTTCTACTAATCGCTAACGCTAAATTTTAAATTTATATTAAATATTGTTATATAATATAGAAAAAAAATTGAAAGTTCTGAGATTAAGCATATGCTTGTAAATGAAAATGAATGATTTCTTTTTCGTATCTTATATTACTTTAGAGTATTTGTTTCTTTTTTATCGATGTTGTTTATATTAAAAACAATTTTTTTGGTGTTAATCAAAGTCGCTGAAGATAAAAAGCCCTATTTGCGAATAATTCACTTTTGTCGAATTATGAATAATTGATTTTATTTTATTTTTAAACAAATATTAAAACAACCAAGATACAATTACATTACAATAAACCAGATTGATTCAGTTTTAGGAAACACTTATAATAATAATAATACATGTTACTTATTCAAAAATAAGTACATGCGTAAATTGATGACATATCGGACAGACATGATGTCTGTTATTATCATTATAACATTTTTGATGCTCGATATGACCGCAAGAATATTGAACAGTTTCATAATAATCATCATATATTAGTAATAAACATAAATCACATGATGCACAAGCAATTTGTTCAGCCATTTTAATATAAATAACATACTTTGAATTATATTACTATGAAAAAATATACGCTAATTCGTAATAGAATTTTCCTTATATAGAAAATTGTTAAGAACTTACTTGTGGTCACGAACAAATGAAAATGACTTACGCGTGACATTAAGTACTATTTAATTAGCATAAGGATGACATAATTATTAAAATGAACGATAAGAACTATCTTAGTACTTATTTTATATTACAATTTGATTCATTCGATGCGTTTCGAATAAATTACTCAATAATTATATAAATAAGAAATATTTTATTTATAAGAAACAAAGAAATTAATACACTAATACTACAAGCATTCAAAAAACAAAAAAAAACAAATAGAATTCTTTTCTTCGTGTAGAGAAAAATTTCTACTATAACGAAAAATTCTAATATCATCTGAAATTTCTAAAAATAATCGATTTGTTGATGATTGTCATGTTTAACATAATATTTTCTTTTTATTTACTTTTTTTTTATTACTCAGCAAATATATAATGTTTTATTTTATTGAGAATTCGTCATAGATTTCTATGACTCTTATAGTGAAGTAGAATACTGAAAGTAGATTGATCAATTAATTTAAAAAGAAAAAAAAAAGAGAAAATAATAAGTACTTAATAAAATTCAAATAGAAACATACATATGTAGACAAACTATAATATTTTATGTATTTTTTTTTACTTAAAAAATTTAAGAACATATTATTAATAGTCAAAAAATTTCAAATTGAAACAAATGATTCAGTATTCACATTAATACTGCTGTATAACTATATTATGATATACAATTATTTTTATTAAAGAATTTATTTCAAAAAAATTAATATTCTATCAAATCTGTCCTATATACACATAAACTCATGAGTTGTATAGATTTTATTTGCCATTTTTTTCCTTTAAATATCATCATTTTCCTTTTACCTTTTTATGTGATATAATACATTGATTCATTTATCATATTATATTAATCAATATATTACATTATAATTTCACATAAAATTGATATTGTATTTCCAAAGAAGAATATTTATGGGTGTGGGTGTGGGTGTGGCTGTGGGTCTGGGTCTGGGTGAGTGTGGGTGTCGGTGTGAGTGGGTGTAGGTGTCGGTGTGGGTGTGGGTGTCGACGTAGATGAATACAAAATCCACACTCCCACCCACACCCAGCCACACCCACATCCACACCCACACTCACACCCACCCCACACCCACACCCACACCCACACCCACTTTTCCTTCCCTGATAAAATCTCAATATTTGAAATCTGATTATCATAAAATCAACAAGAAATCAGTATTGATAAGATCTGTATGGATCAAAGGCCGTTGTTTCGACTGCTTTTTCTCTCTGAAATAATAGAAATTTGTTTAAAAAAACAAATGAAAATAATCATCGAAGACTAATTAACCTTTCATTTGTTAATAATCATATATTATTTCTTTATTTTGATCGTTCTCTTTTTACTGTATTCAATAAATAAATCTCCGTACAAAATATTTCTCTGTAGTATTAATTAACATGTAAGAATTATTTTTTATCGTAACATGGAATGTTTATTAATGAAATAAAAATTACATAAGAGGTATACGATGATTACACTATACTACTTTTGATCAACTACTAAAAAGATTAATAATTCCAGTTATATTGAGGCTCTCAAATATTCTGTTAGTTGAATTACTCCTTTAATTTTGGCTTTGTTTATGCAGATTTCTGGTAATTTTTTACCATCAAAGTAGAATGCACCATTCTCAAGCTTATCATTGGGAGTGTTCACAGCATATAAGATGGAATCAGCGCCGAGTTCTGGTGAACGAGCCCCTGGAGCATGTTTATTAATATCAGTGCTGCAATAACCTGGACATACAGAATACATGAATATATTTTTATCATCAGAATACTGACGTGCTTGAACTCGAGTGAGAGCGATCAAAGCTGCCTTAGAGATACCATACGCCAGATAGTGTAAATCATCAGGATATCCAACTTTTTTAAGATTGCTAAATTCGAGTGCCGAAAGAAAATCTTCGACAAGTCGATCAAGTTGTTTCGTGGTTAATGTTGAGGATATGTACTTATCTTGAAGATCTTTTGACGTGCACATCAATATAATTGAGCCTATTTGACTACCGACATTGACCACACGACCATTGTCACGTAAAAGAGGAATTAAATGTTTATTGAGTATTTTAATTCCATAATAATTAATAGCTAATGTTTCTCGAGCAGCCTGAACACTATCATCTTTTGGTAAAATTCCAGCATTGTTGATAATTACATCTAATTGACCGTTAGTCTTTTGTTTAAACTCATTGATAACATCAGTGATACTCTTCTCCGATGATGTATCCAATTGAAGAAGGTGTACGTTTGGTGGAGAGCCTAATTGATGAAGTGCTTCTTGGCCACGTTTTAAATCACGACTACCAAGAAAAATAATATCATTGATGTTAGATGACGATTTTTGAGCAAGTTTCTTTACAATTTCAAAGCCAATACCTTTATTAGCACCAGTAACCAGAACAATACGTTGCAGCCCTGTTTTTAACGACATATCATATATAAAAATGCAGTAACACACTTGTTGTCGTTATAAAGCAAGAAAAAATGTCGCACCTTGCTAGAAAAAAAAACATTTTTTTTTATTCGTTCTGCGCTATCGTATCGTATAATGACCTTCCCTCTAACAACACGTGCGCCATTGTTTTTGATTTGGCGATGTATTTTTTGCATCATCCGTAATCATTTTTACCTATCGAACATTTTTGCACTAACAGATAAAATAAAGCATTAGATGTAAACGAATAATCAATTCCATTAAGGAATATCGAAGATGCATAGAACTTCACTGATGTAAGTTGCAGAATAGTTATTTAGATGTGTATTGAAAGAAACAGGGTTGCCAAATCTCCTGATTTGACCAGAAAGGCGTGGGTCACAGTGGACAGTCAGGCGACAAAATCGATTTTCGTGATTCGAACCCATATCGTAGCTAACATTGAAGCTACTATGATCCTGTATTTAAGTGTATCTTGGATGCCATTCTATAGCGAGTATGCATTAAATAGCAGGTACTACGAAGTACGTAAAATAGATGAATATTATTAATGGAATCATATAAGTAAAATCTATATTTTTAATTGATAATCTAGTTATATTCTTTAGTTATTATATAGTTATACAGTGTTATGTATTTACTATATATTACAGACCGTTCGGACTTCTTGAAGTTCTTTAGGCTATAATAAGATCAAAAAATTACCATCAGTATAGTGAAAAATAGTCATTGGTCCATAATTTAGTTCGTGTGTCGGAGTTTATCATTTGATAGAACGTGTCATCGTCTATCTTCAGTGGATGTGCAAAGATGCGTCATGGAACCCTTGTCGAGATATTTGATTTTTAGGACATTTTTTAGCACAGCATTGTAGTCCCCCCTCAGGCACACCTGTAAAATCAACTTTCGAATTTCAACTTGAAACTATGTGCAGAGAAAGATCTCAATAAGACTAGTTTATTCTGAAAGTTTCAAATTTCTTGCTTGGTCCTATCCTTAAATATGAACATTTAACATTTTGTGCTATAAGTAATGTGAAAAAGAGTATTTTTTCTTAGACTCATATCTCGAGATAGAAAGAACCAAAAAGTCTGAAACTTTCAGAATAAACTAGTCTCATTGAGAACTTTCTCTACACAAAGTTTCAAGTCGAAATTCAAAAAATGATTTTTCAGGTAAACCTGAGCGGGACCACGGCGTTGTGCTAAAAATTGCCGTAAAAATCAAATATCTTGACAGAAATAACGTAGAAGCACAACTTTTTTCAGGCTGTTCATAGCGCATTAGAGCCTATATGATGCGCATACGCTCGACTCAAAAGCGATGTGACAATTGGGAATATTTCTTCGTCAATCTCCTTTGGTGCCACCGCTATTGGACAGCTTGCTGTTTTTTATGAAGCAGTGATATCAATGTTATTATAATTTTGAATGTCATTCATGTTGAATTTTTTCCATTTGTTATCTTGTTCATTTAAACCCAATGTATTTAAAAAGCAAAAAACTTTGGGAGAAGTTACATTTGTTTATGAAATATTCGTTTATTCATTTCTATTTGTGATATATTTATTTAATAGAAAAGGAAAGGTACATTTGAACAAGCAAACTCTTTCTGTAAAAGGTTTTTTTTTACATGAGATGTTCAAGAGAGAGGTGTCAAAAAGTGCGATTTTTTATTTGTAAGTCCTTCATGCATGATTCTGAGAGAATTTTATTAAAAATTAAAAACAAAATCTAAAATACAAATTTTATTTAGCAGAAAATTTCGTGTCTTTATAATCTTTGTGCATTAAAAGGCAAAAAAAATTCTTAATTTCTAGATACTGATTATAACATCAGCACTATTGCGTGTACCAGTTCCTATATTGTACAACCAATATGAAATAGTATATGTAGTACCGATAGGTGTTGAAAATATTTGACTTAAATAATCAGCAGCTCCTACTGCTCCATCAGTGTAAAAATAATTTCCTAATTGAGCTTGGTATAAATAATTCCAAAATTTAAAATTATTTGAGTTTGCCTCTACTGTACCAGCTGCTGTTGCACCACTTGGATTACAGTAAGTTCATGATGACATTGTACCAGTTTCAAAATCATTATTTGTAATGAGTTCAATAGTGGGATCTGATATACTTCTTACAGATATAGTATCAAGTGCAAAATAACCAATATCTTCACGAAAAGCATCGGCGGGCCAGCGTCTTTTTTTTAGGTGTGGCAAAATTTTTAAAATATCTGAGGAAGTCATAAGAAGTTAATTACAAAATCTTGTTAGTCTAGGTGCATTTTCATAAGAGTTTCTATATTAGTCATTCTGTTCATTTTATTTTTATTATTTCACTATTTAAAAAAATGATAAAACAAAAAACAATGGCACCGAAACCTGTCACGCAAAGATTTATAAATACAACTAAAATATTATTTTTCGGTTGTTCTTTACTGCTACAAATTCTTTTACAATTTCATCATAGTCAATTTCAAATTCACGTTCAATGTTTAGCAATGCAAGTGCTGATAAACGATCTTCTCCTGTTGTCGTTCGAAGATAAGTTTTGATTCTTCTCAATGTCGAAAAGCTTCTTTCGCATCCACAAGTGTTTACAGGTATCGTTAATAAAATCCTAAACAATTCGTTCATTACAGGTAAAGCAACATTCAAATGATTTTCGAGAATGAAAGATTTAACTTCAGTTAAATTTGCTTTAGAAGTAGGCAATTTAGTCTTGTATAAACATTGTTCGCCTCTTAGATCATCATAACTGAGCGAATATTGTTTCGACAGTTGCTGTAATTCATTTTCATTCAATAATTCCTTGGTCAGAAACAGTTTTTCCATGAGCAAAATGTCATTGATCATATTTTTATCGAATCGATTTTCAATTGATGCAATAATTGTATCAAGAACAGCATAGTAAGTGTTTATTCTATAGTGATCTTTAATATTTATGTCATTTAATTCTTTTTCTCCACCTCCAAGACGAGCAGGAATTTTTTCTTTCTAAGCTCCTTCGGAGGATCGATTCCATTATCTTCACACATTTGCAATGCTGTCGAATAAAAACGTTCGAACTCTGTTTCATTCCTTAAAGATTTTAAGGTTTCAACAGTCATTTTTACTTGTTTTAAAGCTTGAGTGATATATATTTCAGAACTTTGTAGATATTTCGATAAGATATTAGTTATTAGATATATTTCAGACATGATGAACACATGAAACACAAAATCAAATGATTCAATAGAATTAAGAAGTAAATAAGATTCCGGTACTTCCATTACTTGAAGTGTAGAAATGATTGGTACATACCTAGTTAAGACGATTTTCAGAGAATCCCATCTACATACCCACCTTGTATCTGATAATTGTTTCATTGTCAAAGATTGTAATCCAGCTTCTTGTTGCACTTCTTCGAATACGACGTGCTTTTTGGCAGAACATTCAATCAAATTGTATAAAGATGAGATAATACCAAAATTATTTCTGACAGATGGAACTCTAGATGAAACGTCAACTAAACAAAGGTTCAAAATATGTCCATTGCAATGTATATAAATACCTGAACGATAAAGAGAGAAACGCAACATATTTAAAAAAAGCATTGTCATTATTTGTTTTCCTTCTGACCACATGGTGCCACTTCTTTCAGACGTGCTGCTACACCTTTATATTCACCTCGCATTGCAGAAGCTCCGTCATATGACTGACCAACAATATTTTTAACTTCCAAATTTAATTTTTTAAGCCACTCTAATAATAAATTGAATAATGCTTCACCTGTCATTTCCTTCGTTCTCTCAAAACCCATGAATCGTTCATGAATATTAAAATTTTCATCGGTATATCTTATCACTAAGGATACTTGCTCTTGTTTCGATATATCAGTTGTTTCATCAATCATAACAGAAAAATATTTTGCTTTCTGAATTTCTTGTACAATACGATTTAATACTTGCTTATTCATCAGTAGAATCAGCTCGTTTTGAATTTTGTACTCTGTAAAATTGATTTCTTCTTTTTTTCTTCTTATTAGTTCATTATCACTACTTCTTAGTTCCAAAATTTCTAAGAAATTGCCTCTGTTTTTGGAGTCCACATTTTCACGATGACCACGAACTAAAATATGAAAAATAACTACGTCAAAGGAAACAAAGAGTACGCACATTTTTAATTAAAAATCTAATTATATTAGAATAACTTACAACTGACACCTTGTCGCGCTAGAAAATGAGCTGTTCGAATTAATTCTTTCAAATACGCTCGATTTTCAGTTGCTTGTTTAGAATTCTGTTGATCTAATAATATTAATACATCTGTATTGTTATTGTGATTTTGTACAGTTGTTTTCCATCTTTCAAACGATTCTTTATGACTATATGTTGCTTGATGTTCATTTAACCTTAATGTTCCATTTTTCCATATATTAAAACCATTAATTGTAAATCCTGCATCAAATTTATGTTCACCACGTAAGCGGCACGAAAAACAGAATGCTTGATCCAATTCTAAACTATATTCTAACCATGGATAAATATTATACCATTCAGGACGAAAACGACGACCATTAACATTGCGAAACTGTGTTTGTGGTTGAAATGGACCTAACAGTATGTATTCTTTTACTTTTGCAGGACCATGACAAGGGTCTCGTTGGTTCGAAGACAATGACATGGTAGATTCTGCTGTTGCAGAGCTACTAATTGAAGCAGCAGCGGTATTGTTGGTGGCCAAGGTAGTGGAATTCGTCGATGCATTTGGTTTAAATCGTTTTGTTCGAAGAATATCTGTTTCTTCAATTGAACATGGTTGAACTGTTGCTTCATGAACTTCGTCAATATTATAAGCATTTGATACTTTCTTAAAGTAGTTAGTTAATGGATTTGTACTTTTAGACATTTTACAAGAATTAATCTGAAAAGAAGCAGAACAAATATTGATCTAAACTTCAATTATAATCAATATATATATAGCATAAAATTCCGTTGAATTTGTTTTTACTTGTTGACTTGTTCAAAGAAACATCTATTGTTTCAATTTTACGAATTTATTTGTCGCCGTCAGTGTGGTGCCGTTATACTGAGAGAGAGAGCGAGAATGAGAGATGAACAGAATAGAAAAAAACATACAGTGCATAATCAGTCCGCTTAATTGTGACATTCACTATTATTGAAAAAGAACACTCTCTTGTTCTATTCTCTTTCTCAGCTATGTGAATAAACATTATAAATCATATCATAAAGTTCATCATTCTGAAAATGACTATGAGATTTGTTATGATGGAATAAAAGGTTCTTCAAAAATTACAACTAATGAAAAACTTTAGGTGTGGCAACTGCCACACCTTGCCACTGTGGTGGCCCATCGATGACGAAAAGAGAATGCAATACGAGTTCGATTTGAAATAGCTGTATAGGTATATGTATATTGTGTGTATGTTGTTATATTTTGACAATTACTACAATGATAAAGTGTAGTAACACCTTTCCATCCAGAAGTACATGTATTCGAAGTAATTGCTAAGAAAAGTAAAAGTAAAATAAAAATGTTATTTGTACGAGATAAAATACTTACTACCAGATGTCACAGTTGTGGTAGTTGTTACAGCTAAATATAATAATATATAAGTTAGGTTTTGTATATGTAGATCTAATTATAAAAATTTTACACTATTTTGATTTGCATTATAGTCGTTA